>JAAZTK010000891.1:0-16685 GCA_036507255.1 Megalothorax incertus
TTGCATTATAATGGAACAATGTGTTGTAAATAAAACCGAGTCATAATAAAAAGATCGAGTTCAATGACAAAACCTGTTTTAAGATATCACCTGCTTTCCTTCAATGTGTCAAGAGAGTTCACTCCTACTCACCTATTCTACAAATGATTAGCATACATGTGTATTAGATATAAAAATAAAGGTTAGAGTTCACACACTTTTATTCGATTTTACTTTTGCAATTTCTCAACTTGATTTTTGTTGACTCGCCAGGTGTTTCAGAGCCTTTTAAACAGTAAAAGGATATTTTATAGGTATCTTAAAATCCAGATAAAACAGGATTAGAAAATGATTAGATTTCAAGGCGTATTTTAATGCGTGAAAAAACCTGTGTTTTGACCCAAAATGATACAATAATACCGAAGAGATTATATTACTCATCTATCTTGTGTATTATGGCATATTTTGAGGATTTTATAAATTCTCCGAGTATCTTATTTCCGGTAATTAATTGCCCACTTGCAAATTGACGCCAATTAATGCCAAAAGTAACGTTTGATGAAATGACCCTAAATGCAGATATGCCTGAATTATATTAAAATATTTTCATTTCGAGAGAAAATTGAAATTTCACAATATTTTGGAAAAATAATTCTAAAATAATTCATTTCCGGTGTCAATCCTCAATTGTTGACCAAAATGGACTGCCTGATTTGTTTCAAAGTATTCAACAAAGAGGTCGAGTACAGAACGGATCCACCGCCAAATTCGGAAATGTGTATGGACATTATTTGCAAATTGTTCAATATTCTTCCAAGTCACCCGAATATCCGAAGAATCTTTGAAGACCCGCTCATCTGCAGAGGCTGTCACGGGAAGCTTGATGTGGTGGACAAGGTTTTCAAGTCTGCCAAGTATGACATCTCTGAAATCTTGGCTGCTGGGGTTAAGGCCGTTTCCGAAACTGAAAACCGGATGTCAAAATCCAGCAGGGACAGAGTGGCACTCGTCAGGTGTATGTCATCATATAAAATCTACAAAGTACATGCATTTGTTGGAGTTTTTTTAATTATATTTTTATTATTTAGCAATTAAAATCGGATTCGGGCGTGCGGAAACAACGCCAGAAATGGACGCTCAAATTGGTGACATCATCGCTGGTAATTGAATTATTTTATTAATTTAATATTTAAGATGACAATTTGTAATTTTCTTACTTAATTATTATGTGAAAAATCTATGTACGATATCAATAAATTTTAGATTCTTCCGGAACAAATAATATTGGAGAGAGATTGGAGGATCGTGTATACCTTAGAGGTAGATTTGCTAGACTTTGTATTTTAAAATTTAAAATATTTAATTGTTTTATCCTAATTTGTTTCATTAAAGCTATTTTGGAAGAAGATAGCAATGCAATGGAAGAAGAAGAGGCTGAACCAATTCAAATAGACCAGTATTCTTCCCAAAATGTCCCTGCAAATAATGGTAAATTCTTTTTTAGCTTGATAGATTTTAAAATTAAATTAGTTTGTGATTTTAATCAAGCATTTGTTTTAATTTCTTTTAATGATTTTCAGTCCGTCCAGGACCTTCTCGACCTCCAATTTTGTCCAGGAATGGAGTGGACAAGGAAGCCAGGATCTGTCTGAAGCCCCTTGAAATTGTTCCAGGTGTCACCAGCTTCAAAGTCCATCGAGTTGGCGAGTCAGGAACAAACTACGCTTTGAAGATTCGAGAGAAAGAGCTGGTAAATCAAGAAGGTGAATCAGAGGAGGAAGAATCCGAAGATGAAGAATTAAAATGTCGATTTTGTTCAAAGATTCTTTCATCAAAGGTAACTTGGTTGATATTCAATTTAAAAATAAAATAAAATAAAATATAAAAATCTTAATTTTAGTCAAATCTTCAAACACACCTTGCTCTTCACGGTCAGCCTCCGTTTAAATGTCAGCACTGCTCTCGGCAATTTAATCAAAAGAAAAATCTAATAAACCATTTGGGAAACAAGATTCCTCACAAATGCTTCATCTGCAATAAAACCTTCCCTACTCCTGGATGCCTGAAGCAACACGAATGGAAGGTACATCAAAGAGGATACTACGCCAAGAATCAAGTGAAAAAGAATTTCATGAAGCTTAAGGATGGACGCTTCAAATGTAATCGTTGTGCCAAAATTGTCAAAATACCGATTGCCCATTTGATGGTCCACCGTCCTCCAAAATACCCGTGTCTTTTGGAAGGGTGTGGGAAAATGTTTATCTTTCCGGGTAGCAGAACGAATCACATGAAAATCGATCACGAAGGATTAAGATACAAGTGTGGGCTGGTTGGATGTGGCAAATTATTTAGATCAAAATACCCTCTTTTAGTACATGCTAAGGTTCATTCATTCAAAAACAAAGCCAAGAATTCGAGGAAAGTAAAATGACATCAGAATTGAATTAAAAAATATTGTCAAAATGTAGGGCTTAGGAATTAGGATTACTTTACCTACTAGTAAGTTAGTTTTAAGTTTATTACATTCATTAAATAAATGCTAATAGTAAAATGCATCGTAGTATAAATATCTACTTTAAAAATATTGATTAATTTATAGTCATATCCGTATTCAATTAAATTTCGCATTTTTAATATATTATGCCAGTATGTATTATATTAATATAATGAAATTAGATGTGTATAACTCTCGTATATCGTAATAAATTATTGTATTTTGTAATATCTAATGTTTTAAAAATTTAAATATAATTCCTACTCCCTTGACTGACCGTACTTATACTACAGTTAAATTACTAGTAGTAATTTATTTTAATTTACTACATATTAATAATATTTTATATCGTAGATCGTAGTATTACCTAATTTGTGATTACATTGTGTATTAATTTGTGTTAGGTAATTTATTGTTTTTAAGTAGGACTAGGTACACATTTTAGAATACAAATTATATTTATGTAACACTATGAAATTGTTAAATTCATTGTCCGTATATCTTTGCAGGCAAGATAAGCATAGTTTTAGGACCATTAATGATATGTAGTATGTACAAAAAATTGCACAAAAACTCTAGAATATATCATTATCTACGATATTCACACCTAATATATATGTAGTACATAGTCCTATCTGTAGCATATATCCACTACAATTCGAGTACCTAGTCCTACAGATAATTATATAATCCTCAAGGTTGAGTCAATACTGAGGAATACACTCAAGAGCAGATTATTATTTTGACAATCTAATAGAGTCAGCATTCATTTGATTTAAATCTTTACTATCAAACGACTTTAATTTAAAATAATTGCAGGAATATTGATTTCTTATATTTTAAAAATGAAGTTACTTCACCTACTTTTAATTGGCGTCATTTTTCTCCAAGATGTCAACGCCGCACGGATCCTCTCTGCTGAATTCTTTGCATCCCGATCTCATTTAATCACTTACCAACCTCTCCTAGTGGAACTAGCAAAGAGAGGTCACGAGGTCACGACGCTAGGCCCCTACCCCACGGGTCAAAAAATCCCAACACTTAAAGAATACACCACAATTGATATTGACACCTATTTTGAAGAAATGTTCAAATCTCGGGATGATTTCTTCTCTCTAAAGGAAAAAGGGGATAGCATCGACCCATTTTGGCTTATTGATCCCATTGTTGATATTTGTAGGCAATCTTACGTCCTGGAACAAACGAAAAAAATCCTATCTCAAAAATATGATCTCGTGATTATCCAGCCACTCTTCAATGAATGCCTCGCAGGTCTAGTTCATCAAACAAATGCATCTCTAATCCTCGTAAGTCCTGTTGTAGTACCACCACATATTGCAGGACTCCTGGGAACACCTTCTCCACCGTCTTTTATCCCAACATGGATTGTTGAATATGGACAAGATATGAACTTTTATCAAAGGATGGTCAATTTTATCATGCTTGGAGTATTCAACTATATGCAAGATTTTTATTTTAAACCACCAATGGAGAAATTATATCGGGAGATTTTTAATGACCAGAGCATCCCATCTGTTAATGAAATTTGGTCAAAAGCAAGTCTAGCTTTTTCAAATTCTCATTTCTCTTATGGAATGAATCATCCTGTAATGCCGGATATTATAAGCGTAGGCGGAATGCATTGCCGTCCAGCGAAACCTCTACCAAAAGTAAGTAAAAAATATTTCTGAGACATCAGATTTGATTTCCGGAATTCTGTGAATTGATTTGAATTTTTTAAAATGATTACCAGGATCTGGAAACCTTTGTTCAAGGCTCTGGAGACGCTGGATTTATATATTTTAGCATGGGATCTGCCCTCAAGGGTTCCACAATGCCTGATAAATATCGAAAAATATTTCTCAAGGTATTTGGAAAGTTGAAGCAGCGGATTTTGTGGAAATGGGAAACGGAGACGATGGAAGGACTTCCTTCTAATGTGAAATTAAGCAAATGGCTTCCCCAGCAAGGTTTCTAAATATGAAATTATAAAATTTGACAATTTTGACAAAATGAGACAAATGAGACAATTTTGAGTATTAATTTTGTAAACGACTTTTGTATCTTACATTGTACCTACCCTCAAATGTTAACCCCATATTAAATACAAATTTGACATATTTTAAAATGAATATTCTTAAAAAAAGATATACTCGGACATCCAAAAATTAAAATGTTCATGACACATGGAGGAATGGGCTCAACAACTGAAACAATTTACCACGGTGTGCCTCTACTAGGGATCCCAATGTTTGGCGATCAAATTCAAAATCAAAAGAAGGCGGAAGCTGCTGGATATTCCTTTAATTTTGACATTGTGTCAATGACGGAGGATAATCTTTATGCTGCAATCCAGGAAGTCTTAACTAATCAAAGTTATGCGAATATCGCTAAAAAATTATCAAATCAATTGAGAGATCAGCCGGAAAAGCCTCTAGATAGAGCTGTATATTGGACTGAATACGTCTTACGTCACAAAGGTTTGATTTTTTAAATCTAAAATGAATAATTTCTAAATATATATTTGACCTGACCTCAGGAGCACCACATCTTCGATCTCCAGCCAGGGATTTAAATTTATTCCAATATTATTCAGTTGATGTCATCGCATTTCTTTTTGGAATCATCGGCCTTCTTCTATTCCTCGCCTATAAAACCTTATCATTTATTTTGGGAAAGATTTTTGGCAAAACAAATAGCAAATCTGTTTCAAATGGGGTCTATTCCAATGGGAAAAAAACTAATTAACAAATCCATTGATAAATTGTATACTAAATTTATATGCAGTGTGAAATAAACTCTCGAGTCTTCTAATTACCACTTAATTATTATTTAAACAATTATCTAATTAAAATATTAAAATTGCTTTAAAAATATCGTAATTTTAAAAATCCTAAAAAAATGTGTCAGTTTGCCTCAAATGGACAATTTGAAATAAATTCTGAACAAAATTGTGGGAAAAATTCAAAAAATTTGACCAAAAAATCGTAATTCAATTCATGTGCCTCCTCCAACGTTTGATTAATTTTTAAGGTCATCCTGGGTCACCATAAACTACTCTTTCGACTCAATGATGGCCCCTGTCAGTCCCGACAAGAAAAGAAAGCGTAGATCGATAGATATAAGCGTAAGACAATTTTAATTAATAAAAGCAAAAATAACCATTTTTACTGCCTCTATTTTTGTACTCAATTTTTAGAAGTTTTTAAAGTTTTAATTGAATTTGCAAATTAATATTATTTCAGGGAAATCCCAGTAATGGAAATGTCGACCAAGCTCAGACTGTGCAGGTCAAAAGGGTCAATCCCCTCCAAATTACATCTCAAAAGTGCTACATCCCCGTGAAATTCATTAAACCCGTTAACGTAGGATTCAAAATACAATTTTAATAATTTAAATATGACATTATTTTGTATTCCTCAGGTTTTGGACGAGGTCATGGCCCAACTATCTTCGAAGGATCTTAAATCTGCTAGACTTGTTTGTAAGCTTTGGGCCCAAAAGGGGTTTGACCACCTTAAAAAACTCACAAATTACAAGCCTAGAGCGATAAAACTCGACCCTGATCCTCCACCTCCCAGGAAAAGGTCAAATCCACAAGATATCTTGCCTAGTTTACCTTCGCAGACACCCCCATTACCAGAGGTCAATTCAAAAGAGCCCTGGACTTCCTCCAGAGATAGAATAACCATCAGTTCTGTATCAATCTTCAATAAAGCTATTTCTTCCGCTGAATTCTTCAACGGATGCCCTACTCATATTGAACTGGATTTTAATAATGACGGATCTCGGAATCTCAAAGTAGAATTTGACGACCTCATCCGAGTTTTGAGCTTATTCTCAGCTAATCTCCGATCTCTTACCATCTTAAATCTACTCCCGAATCTGAAGAAATCTCGGGAACAAGTCTGGCCTTCTCTAGCCTTCCCTAGACTAACCCAATTAAAAATAGATCTCTGCTCCAACACCATTGAGGTTCAGCAAAAATTGAATTCTGTTGGATTTTTTAATATGCTTGTCCAAGATTCTCCATTCCTTGTGGAACTATCTTTAAAATATCGATACCACCTGGAATTGTACGAGGAAATCTTAATTAAAATTGCACCTAGGCTCATTTGCCTTACGATCGATGCTGGTCAGGTGGATCCCCTTCAGAACAAGACCATGTAAGCTACAATAAATCCAGTTCTTAAAATCCAGTATCTTGTAATTTTTTTCATTATCTTTATTGATTATTCCTTACAGCGCTGATGTGCTTTACCAAATGTCCATCATATCTCCGAATCCGTCTTGTAATCTCCGTCTAAGGAGTTTCAAGTATTCGGGTAACTTTCAACTCATGGATGTCGATCAGCAAAGGGTGGAGGATAGCTACTTTTTAGACTTTTTGCAAGCTCAGAGTTTAACCCTCCAGCACCTCACATTTTCTACTGATATACCCAATGCACTCTACGCCCTAAACAAAAAGGCTGGGGTTCGGTTAAATAGACTCCGTGAACTCCGATTGGAAAAAAATATTATTAAGGATTGCATAGAGGCTTCTTCAGCAGTCGACCTTTCCCAAGTTGCTCCTAATCTGGAATCAGTTTATCTTGAAGCGAGAAATTGGAGGGAGCTATTGGAAGATCTATCTCACGAGAATGTGAGGTTTCTCGAAGTACTCCATTTCCCGGAATACCGTCTCCTGGATTTCAATTCCAGATTCCCGAATATTCAATACCTTAGGATGTGGATAAAGAATCCTCTCCATATCTTTAATGATGCTAGACTCCCCTGGAAGGATACGCTGGAGCACGTAGAGATAATTACAGAATGTACGGGTCTGGAGGATTTTAATTTCGGGTTTCTTGTTCCATTTAAAAGTAAATGCCTATATCTTTTATTAATATTTGAAATGATTAATTAATTTGGTTTGATAAATGCAGGATTGAAGTATATTACGTTTGAAAGGGATTTGAAGTCCGAGTCTGCAAAAGATTTGAGAACAATTTCTCCTCGATTCCTCACCTCATTGAGAAAGATTGAATCATTGACTCGGTTCAGAATCAAATACTTTAAGGTATGTATTTTCTAAAAATAGCTAGTTGTTTAATTTTACGGATATTTGTATTAATTCAAAAAATATGATTTTAATATTTTTTGGTACAATTTTTATTTACAGATTGACCCAACCTCGCTTGCTGAAATCCAGAGAGCCTGTTCTGAAAAATTTGATTACATTAAAATTTAATCTAGCACGGCTCTCTAAATTATTGTAATATATCTAATTGACAACTTTATTCCTCCAGTATTATTTTCAGTTCGAATTTATTATTATATTAATTATTAATTTTTTAAAATGTGTTCAGACTTCAGAATTGATCCAGAAATTATATGAAATATCTAAAGACTGATTTTGAGATAAAATCTCATTTTTTAATTAACCAAGTTGTTCATAGTAGTTTAATTAGTAGAGTCAAGAATAGGATAATATAAAGTATGTCGAGACAAAAAATTACTTATACAAATACGAGTAGTATTGTACGATATATTGCATAATATTGATAATACTCGTAGGTAGATATATCATACTATATCGAATAGAACATCACTTGTATTTTTTTCTAATCAATTATATAATTCAAATGTTATATTATCATATAGCTAGACAGACAAGCTCAAGGTCGAATATAAATTAAATGCACTTGCAACTTGTATACTCCTCAGTCAGTTGTTGAACAGATGTAAAATTCGTTACAGTACAATACAATAAATTATACCGGTATTTCAATCTAATTTAAAACTTTTAAAAATGAAGTTACTTCACTTTCTTTTATTTGGCTCAATTTTTCTTCAAGATGTCAACGCCGCACGGATCCTCTCCGCTGAATTCTTTGCATCCCGATCTCATCTAATCACATACCAACCTCTTCTAGTGGAACTAGCCAAAAGAGGTCACGAGGTCACCACTCTAGGCCCATTTCCAACAGGTCAAAAAATCCCAACTCTTCGAGAAATTACTACAATTGATATTGAAACGGTTTTTGGGAGCGTGGATGAGAATTCTGAAGAGAATGTGAATTTCTTTGATATGAAAGAAAAGGGAACAAGTGTTTCTCCATTTTGGATAATCGAACCTTGTGTTGAAATTTGCAGGAATTCTTACGCTCTGGAAGATGTAAAGAAAGTCCTATCTGAATCTTATGATCTCATTATAATTCAACCATTATTCAATGAATGCCTTGCTGGAATGGTTCACAAGTTAAATGCATCTCTGATTCTTGTCAGTCCAATCGCTGTCTCGCAAAATTATGCATCCCTACTTGGTACTCCCTCCCCGCCATCTTTTGTAACAACCTGGATGGTTGAACATGGACAGGATATGAACTTTTGGCAAAGAATGGAGAATTTCCTTGCTATTGCATACTATAACTTTAATCAGGAGATGTTTTTCAAACCGCCAATGGAGAAAGTGTATCGTGAGGTGTTTAATGATCAAGGGATTCCATCTGCTGACGAGATTTGGTCCAAAGCTAGCTTAATATTTTCGAATTCCCATTTCTCTTATGGAATGACACGTCCTCTGATGCCGGATATTGTTGAAATTGGTGGGATGCACTGCCATCCAGCGGAACCTCTGCCAAAAGTAAGTAAAAACATTCCAATTTGATTTCCGGAATTCTAGAAATTGATTTGAAATTTTGTAATGATTTCTAGGATCTGGAAACCTTTGTTCAAGGCTCTGGAGATGCTGGATTTATATATTTTAGCATGGGATCCGCTCTCAAGGGTTCCACAATGCCTGATAAATATCGCAAAATATTTCTCAAGGTATTTGGCAAGTTAAAGCAGCGGATATTGTGGAAATGGGAAACGGAGACGATGGAGGGACTTCCTTCTAATGTGAAATTAAGCAAATGGCTTCCCCAGCAAGGTTTCTAAATATGAAATTCTAAAATTTACCATTATAAATTGAATATTCTTGAAAATAGATTTACTCGGACACCCTAAGATCAAGTTGTTTATCACTCATGGAGGAATGGGCTCAACTACGGAAGCAATTTATCATGGCGTACCTCTTCTTGGAATTGTAAATCTGAAAATTTTATTATATTTATTTATTCTGATGAATTTATATAGGTACAATATTTAAATGATATTATAGCCAATGATGGGTGATCAAATTCAAAACCAAAAGAAAGCGGAAGCTGCTGGATATTCCATCAATTATGACATTCTCACGATGACCGAGGAAAACCTATATAAATCAATCCAGGAACTCCTGACCAATCAAAGCTATACAAATACAGTTAAAAAATTATCAAAAATATTCCGGGATCAGCCGGAAAAGCCTCTAGATCGAGCTGTATATTGGACTGAATACGTCTTACGACACAAAGGTTTGATCTTTTTAATCCAAAATGAATAATCTCTAAAATATATATTTGACCTGACCTCAGGAGCTCCACAGCTTCAATCTCCAGCCAGAGATTTAAATATATTCCAATATTATTCGATTGATGTCATCGCATTTCTTATTGGAATCATCGGCCTTCTTCTATTCCTCGCCTATAAAACCTTATCATTTATTTTGGGAAAGATTTTTGGCAAAACAAATAAAAAATCTGTTTCAAATGGAGTTTATTCCAATGGAAAAAAGACAAATTAACGCTAGCTTCAGCTTTATATTGTTAAAGTTAATAAATATTTATTTTATTTGAATCATTTCCATTAACTAAATTCATTTTTTATTACAATACTGATATATGGAGCAAAGAAAGAATAAGCTTTGTAGGACCCCTGGGTCACCTACCTTAACTAAAAAAGAACTTTAGATAACTTGATTTGATCAACCCTTCTATTTTAAATGTTTTTTATACTACAATAATATTAGGTATCGTATATTAGTAGGTACTATCTAGTAATTGTAGTATTGAATTTATCAACAAGTTTATTTTTATAGTAGATTTAATTGAATATTTATATTTGTGGATTGTCATACAACTTCATAATATTACTTCTTATGTTTAGAATTAGAATTACGATAGATAGAGAGCGAAATCTCTCATAAATGCCTAAAATTTAATTAGAGTAATGTAACATATCTATCTCATAAGTTTATATTTAATTATCAATATTTATCATCTAGCTACCAATATATCTAATTCTATAATTCTATACTTTGTATCGCTCTTCTTTCCATTCTATCTTACAATATTCGGTTGAGACCTAACTATGTAGGTATCAGTATGTAATAGGTAGTAATGTACGCAATCGAATGCATTAAAAATTTCCATTAATTTCCAGCTAAATTGAATCAAATGAGAGAAAGAGCTTTTTCATGCTCGCCATCAATCCCATACAAATTGTTCTAGCATTCGTATTTAAAACATTCGTAATTTCTAAACCTGTACAATGTTCAGTGATTTGCATTTTACGATTGCCAATTCCAAATCCAATAGACATCTGAATTTCTTTAACCAATTCATCTAATTTAGAAAGGAACAATATTTTTTATCTCATCCGATCCATTAAATTAATAGATCAAGGTTTGGAAATTCACATTAATATTCAATGAGGTACTAATTCCTATCGGATCAGTTCTCCTGGACTGAAGCTCATCCTCAGTTCAGATATAGGGACCGTATATGTAATAATACAATCTATTCTAAATCAACCTATAGTCCGTATACGGATAGTAGGTACTACTTACTAAATTACAAATAGGTAGGAGTAGGTACACTATGGATAAGAATAAGCTATATTATTTTTAATACCGATAGTCTATAATCTTAAAGATAATAATTCAGGAGATGAGACAAGAATTGCGTTTGGAACTTGCCCGAAGAGCTGCTAATTCACTCGCATCCGGTATCTCTGAAGAATTGTTATTTGCTGACCCGGATGATCCACTCGAGTCCCTTGCGGAGAGGACTTGATGGACTTGTGAATGACCAAACGATGACATTCCTCCTGCCAATTGAAAAGGCAAATATTTCAAATTAGATTACACCAGAAACTAATCTAAATTAGATATCTAGACCCTCATGCTTGAAAAAATACCTTAAAGCAAATATAAAGTTTGATAAAACTTTTACCTGTGGATTGTCTTCTTTTTCTCAACGCCGGGGACAATTTGTATTGCACCTTTGCTTGAGAAAGAAGCTCTTTAAATACCTCCGTGACGTTCTCACCCGTCTTTGCACTGCACTATTATTCCAATATTACAAAAATTATTAATTTTATCAAAAAAAATATTCTAATTAAACTTACAAACACAAATCCGCAATGACTCCACTTTTTGACCTGACTTTCTCCTTTTTTCTTGGACCAAGCCGTCATTTCTTTGTCCTCATCGTCACTTTTATTGCATACAACTACCATTGGGACTTTCTCCCCTTTATTCTTGGTCACTTGGCTCCGAAGATTGGCCACCTACAAATGAAAAAGTGGGAATTACTCGATAGAATTCGGATTGAAAATTGTTTCCCAAACGAGTAGTATTTCTTCAGGGGGTAAACAATATGTCTATTGAGGTCAGAATTGGATGCTCTCAATCAGAGGAGAAACCATTAAAAGCTAGGACCTCGAACGGACACGAAGAGTTGAGAACTTGAGAGCCGAGAGAGAGATAACAGAGTTTGTCAATTCACACTTTCTGTTTTATTTCGGGGTTTGCGGAGAGAGTGAGAGAAAGTGGAGGAAAACTCTTTTGTCGGGGGGCTTAATTGAGATATCGATTGAAAGGGTGAAAAGAATAAAAGAAAAAGTAAACACTGGGGCGCTTCTATTCAGATTTAATGGTAAAAGTAGTCCTAGAAGGAGGAGGCAGCAATACTCACTCAAAAAAAACTTTTCATGGCATATTTTTATAATAAACATCTCTATTTTAATTCAGCCCGGATCCGAGGATTAAATATTTATTTATTTCTTTTTCGAAAATGCAAATTCAGCCCAATTCTCATTGATTTCTCCTCCGATCTCAAACCTTCCAATTGTCTGTCCCATTTTTCAAGGTTTTTGCGTTTTTCTCTTGAGTAAATTCGAGGATTTAAGCATTGCATTTTCGAGGGAATCCCCCAAGATTGATTGGCCTTTCCAAGAAATTGATAGCCCTCCCCCGGGGGGAATCCGATTTTATTTATTAAATAATGCTCTTTATTTAATTGGGAATTTGTAACCAAATGGGAAGATTTATTGAGAGATCATTGCGAATTCTAAGAAAAATAGCATATTCTTTTTTTTCAAGTATGATTTGAACTTCTAAAGTATCGTAGACTAGCTTATATTGTATTTGCGTAGAACTTGAATTTTTGCATCATGGCAAAATGTTAATTAAATTCCGGGTTTAAATTCTAATCTAATCATTGATCAAACTCCCCCAAATTGGCTTCCTCCCGCGCGCGAATGCAGAATGTTGTTATTTCATATATTTGTTAATGTCTTTAAACACAATTTCCAGGTAAAGGCTTGGCTAGACGAATTTATGAATTCCTTTACCTATCTAGTAGATTCTAAATTACCAAATTGTACTACGCGAGAAATCTGAATTGAGTGACGCAATTCGGGAGTCGGGACAAATCTGAATTTCCCATTCCGCCGTTTAAATTAACATTTAGTCACTGCAGAGTGGGAGTCGGCGGATCTTGCTTTTATTAATTTGCTCCTGTTTATTTATACTAGGATTGTACATGTCTAAGCTATAGGTAGGGACAGTCGGGTTTAACCACACCCAAAAAGGCAGGTGGTTGATTGCGCGTTTTGATGTAATACTAACCTCGTCGAGGGAGACTTGATCAGAGGCAGAAAAGACGATGATAAAAGCATCAGAGCTCGCAATGTTGAGCTACGAAAAGGTGATAATTGAATTCAATTTGATTTCCTTTGAACTTTCAAAGGATCCATTCTAAATATACTACTTTGACATGACATACCTCTCGCATTGCGGGGAACTCGTATGATCCAGCCGTATCAAGGATCTCAAGGGAAAGCTTTGCAGAGTTAAATGTGAATTCCGCGTGATGAAGTTCCTCAATTGTGCGATGATATTTTGGATTGAAATTGTCATATAAAAACTATAAGGAATTCGAATATTAAATAGAAATTCTGAAATTACTAAATTAATTCACTCACCCTTTGAATGATGCTCGTTTTTCCAACTTTGGCGGACCCAAGAATAAGGACCTTGCAAGTGGAATGGATAGGTTGTTGGACAACCACTTTTGGAGGCTTTTCTTTCTTTTTCTTATTGTTGGGAGCGGTGGAGGGGGGAGGTTCGACCTCATCAAGGGAAGAGGAGCCAGCGGATCCAGGATTTGGTGAAGGTGACCTTGATAGTCTTGAAGGAGAGAGCCCTGATGGCCTAAGACCCGTGGTAGGCTGAAGGGAGAAGCGGCGGCCGACCCTCCGCATTGGAGGAGGTGTTGCTGGGTCTTTGGCCGTCGTGTCGGAGCGCATTAGCCGATGATTTAAAGGCATTTTAAATCTCCTTTTCAACCTGAAATATCAGAATAATTTTTTGTATATAATATACGAGTATTCTCGTATTCTAAGGCTGGATAATCCTTGAATTAATCTAGAATATGTCTCTAATTGTATATCTCGTGGATATTTGGATTTCTCGAAGCCATAATTTGCAAATCCAATTTGCATTGATTTATTGTGCGGAAAAGTATGCCAAATGATTTCCCCATTGGGTTCCGCAGGTGCAATCCGTTCCATTCTGGGATTACTACAAATCTCCAATGTATTTAAAATTATTAGATCCTGGAAAGGTATCAACAGGCAGCCTTATCAAAGGGAACGATATCTGCGCAATATCAGGGGGAAATAAAAGGTTTTACCAACTTGGCATAGGTATACGAAATGTAAAAGCTTGAGTGGGTTCTTGGGTCCTCCATATAGCCAAGGTTTAATGCATAGGAGGATCCTAGCTGTCAGCATTCAGGTGGGTAGTTAAAGACTTTAATATAGTTTAAATCCCCTCTTGAAATCCCCATTTAATTCCATATTCAATAGACGCAAATTGCTTATCCTTTGACAGGGAATTATTATTCCGAGGGAAAGTGGATTCGGGAAAAAGTTCCGCATTTCTCTCTCGGGGGAGAATTCTTTTTACGTTTTATGTCTTGCTTCCAGAGTTGGATTAGATATGATGCGGCGGAGGAGGATAAACACTAGATTAATATGTTTGCACGGATGAAATATATGAATTTCATGCTAACTGAAGTTCAGTAATCCGAGTAGTGCAAATATTCCAGGAATTCGCGAATTTACAATTGGCTCTATTAAGTAGAGTTGAGCTAAAGTTTATTATATAAAACCATTCCCAGTTCTACAAATTGTATTTTACTTTGTATAAGGGTATATATCACATTCTGAAATACATTTACCCACAAATATCATACCTAAAGATACTCGTATCATTGTTAGAGTTGGTCTCAATTCTCAAAGTTATAAACTTTCGCTCTTCGTTAGTTATTCATAGGGATAATTACTTTGGAGTGAACCGGAAGTACTTTTCCTCAAACATTCTACAAGTCTCGAAAGTCTCGAATTTGTACTTTTCCCCATAAGACTATATGTAAGGCATACCTATTCATATAATGATGAGCATTGTAGAATTTAAAATTGTAAAAAAAAGGGAATTTTTGGAAATGCTTCGAGTATTTCCTGCAAAATCTTATGAGATTTATTTATTTTTCTTTTAAACTTGGTTAGCCCCGTAAAATTACATATTGTACTTAGGTATATAAAAGAATTCGTACCATATCGTGCGTCCCAGACTTAATCCAAAACTAAACATACCTAGGAATACTTGAATATATCGTACTATATCCGTATCGTAAAATAGATAAAGTTATAAATGGATCTAAAGATTTCCTGACCATATATTTTGTATCGATATTAAGTGAGCCAAGTGTTAATTCATTGTCAGAAGCGTGTTTTGGATTGGATTTGGAATTTGGCCCAACAAAAAACCCCCAGAATTACAAAGGGATGTCAGAGAATCCGATGAACGGGCGGACAAACAATATACTGCTAGGATGAGCCTAATCCAAAGTGTGTGTGTGAGAGAGCTGAGCTAAGGATAAGTTCGAAACTGCAAAAAGAATCTCTGTGTTCTCATTTGGTCTGGAAATACATTTTATTACATGTGTGGTGGAGGAACTCAACTCGAGCTTGATGTAATTCTAAATCGAATCCCTGCCAATAAAGTAATCTCTTCAAAATCCCCAAGCCTTCCTTCTTTAGCCGAAGCCTATGTTCATCCATGGAGAAATATGACGGAATTCTTAGGAATTCCTCAGAAGCTCGGGAGCATCCTTGAAAATCCTTGAAATCCTTTATAGGCTCAATAGGGGGCAAAATTCCCCCAAAAAGATTGCAAGGTTTGCTTAAAAAAACTTGTACCGACTCCCAGGGTCCATAAAACTGTGCATTCTGATTTGCTGACTTTCAATTTCCTATATTTGCAGGAGGTAAAGTTTCGGGGGAGTTGTAATCATTAACTTAACTTGGCCAATCTAAATTTAGACACCAAGAGAAAAAAGCTCGCTTAATATTATATATGTATTTTACGAGTATTTTAATATAGTTGCCTATTTTGTACAGGCCGGGTTTGGGCTCATAAATAATTCTATTTTCTAACGAGGCCATTAGCAAGCAGCATCCTACTCCTAGTACCTAATAAATTGTACAGCCTTTCTCTTCACCCTCCCGAGCTGCTCCCGCTACTTTCCCCATTAAATTAAGAAAGTGTAGGTAGCCAGTATATGAAACGAACGACCTTAATTTACTTTCACCGGCCGTGGTGAATGCAAATTTTGAACAAAGGGGAACAAAAGAATTCAGAATTCAATTTGGGTTAAAAAGGAGGCTTGAAAAAATCCTCTTTTCTATCAACTTTTGGATTATTAAATTATTTGTCTCAATTTAATAGACACACTCCCTCGAGTTATAATGATATTGGAAAGGCTGAAAGGCTGGAATAAGCCAAATTAAGGATATGCGTGGATAACTTGCTACCGGCTAGGTGGAGGAGTTTACCTTTCAAAGTAAATAGCGGTTGGAGCGAGAGATATCGAGAGAAATGATCCAACCCTCATGTTCTCTCGCTTTCTCTCGAGTTTTATGATCTGTGGATCATTCGAGTAATAAATATACTGGTCTCAACTCTCGCAAAATCGATAACCCGTCCAAAGTATATCAAAGTGACTGCTTTTTTCGGGAG
>JAAZTK010000892.1:0-16671 GCA_036507255.1 Megalothorax incertus
TCCATCATATTGGCTCGTTTGGAATTTTAAGATGGCACATTTAAGCTCCTGGGAAGATCCACTTGGTATTTGTGTATTTGTTTGTCTCGACTGTCTATTCCTATTTAAAAGAGTCGAAGCCTAAGGAGTAGAAACAATCGATGACAGAGCCAGTCGAGGATTAATTGCTTATCTTCTGGCCCTAATGATCATTATTACCAGATTACCGAGCAAATAAACAAAGGCAAACACTATTTCTAATATATTGGAGCCTTACTGGAGTATTTCAAAACAGTCTGAAGATGGAATTCCGAATTCCATTGGAGTTTGAAAAAGATTGCTCTAATTTATATAATTTATCTTAATCTTTTAATAGCGTGACACATTGGGTTGTGAATAATGTGAACGGATATGAACTTTTTAAAGCTTATTTTGCCCATTTTGCCCATTTTGGTTCGCCCTAATCCTCAGATAACCTTTGGCCCTTTCCCATTTGAGATTCTTTCTCAATGGGCTAGATTTGTAATTTGTATAGGCAATTTAAATGGAGCTCGTTGGTGGCCAAGTTCACGAGTCTCAAAGTGCGATAAATAAAGCTAAATGCCTTTTAAATTACAATAAAAATCTAATGCGATTTGTTAGACGTAAGCTAATGATGAATTGTACGCAGATCTGTTTGAGAGTAAACACATGTGGCCAGGCCTTTAAGGGGGCTTAAAGGGCTCTCATCCTCCTCCGCCTACTCTAGAAGCTTGGATTTCATTCCGAATTACACAATAATAAATAAAATTAAATGAAAGGGAGTCGACTTTTAAGGGAGGTTGAGTTGCACGCAATTAATCGGGTGGATTTATGGGAGATTGAGTGAGTACTTGCACATGTGTGACCCTATTAGGGGGCCTAAGGAGTCCTTAAGGAGGAGGTCTTTTTGAAAGAGTAAAAAAAGGAATATTAATGCGAGGTTTTAAGACTTTTAAGTGCCCCTTCTAACTGAAACCGAGTGTGAAGGAGTAACTCGGAGGGAAATGTGATCTCTGTAAACCCTCTTCCGCACCCTCGGCCCTTAAATTCTTCAGCCGCGCCCTTCACCCTCTCATAAATATGCCCAAAATTTGACTTCCTCACAAAGGGACAAAGAAAGAGCGATCAGATCCAATTCCCCCCGCGAGAGATACTTTAGAATTCAAGTCTCGAAGCTTCTAAAAAACCGGCATATTTTAATGAAATCTTTAAAAAGAGTTATACAAAAACAATTATTAAAATCTGTTAATTCTCAGAGGGACTCTCTTCCATCGCCCCTGATCCTTCTTCGACAAATTCGAGGTTATTATCATCCTCTTGAGATTTCTGAGTGATTTCTTCAATTTTTTCACCCGATTCCACCATCATTTTGGATTCTTTTACTCCCACGAGGCGTGGAATGCAAGTACGGTTATTGTTTACGGAAGCGTGGTATCCCCGAGAGCATTCACACCTACCCATAAGCTTCTCATGCTAATTGTAATTGAAATAAGAATGTGAGAAAGGTCATATTTTTTTAAATTGTACAATTTACCTTATGAATACACTCTGCACCCTCAATACACTCATATTTTGAGCTCTTCCGGCAACGGCTACCCAATTTTCCAACGCATTTTCTCCGGAGGGAGTCGTAAACCACCGAAGAGAGGGTGTCAGGGCAGCTACAATGACCTTCCATGCAATTTAGTGGAGCTAGCTTGTCACAGAAAAGATGTTCAGGATGCTCTTGAAGTGATTGAATGACAGGACATGGTTCTCCAAACGCAAGATTGCACATCCCTTCGGAATTCTCAACCATCCCCTCCCTGCATTCGCAAATCCCTTCTTCTCCGAAACTCTTTACGCAATCAGCACCTTTAAAAAAAATATTATTAGGCTTCGAAAATTTGTTATTTCGACTTACCTTGAATGCAAGGCATCATCTGAGGTCGAGTAGAAGTCGAATTATCTGCGGAGAGGTCAAATCTAATTGTATAATTCATCTCCTCCATTGTAAAGTCGCCCAATTCTGAACTTGTTTGAGGTTCTTCTATTTTGCAGCTACCTCCAACCAAACTCTGACAGTATCCGAGCTTTTCCTTTAGTTTAAATATAATAATTATATTTGCAAATCCTCTAATTGACTGAAATTTTTTAATTACGTTATAAATTTGGTGTAGAGGACTTTTACAGTGGCAAAGGCCGTCAATGCACACAAATTTATCTGGATCGCAGCGGCTTTCAGAGTTGCAAAAGTGTCTGTAATTAGCGTAGCATTTCCCATTTTTTAAAGTGAATCCTATTGGGCACAATTACGCGAAATTAAAAAAGATTTTTAAAAGAATTAAAGGCAAAGCACCTGAGGAGCAAATGCATTTTCCTTGAGGTATTGTGACAGGTCTGGCTGGGGCAAGTCGATTCCCGTTGTTTCCAAATGCGAATTTGTAATTGATGTATGGATTTGGCGACGAACATTTGGAATTCTCCCCACATCTACGAAATAAAATTTTTAAAAGATCTAATTTCCTCTTCGTATGAATATTATCATATAGGACAAAAAATATTTTTACCTATAATTGATACAATTTGATCCAGGAAGGCCGACGCATTCTTCCTAATTATCCGTAATCATAAAATAAATTTAAAAATTTAAAGTATTTACAATATTAACATATTTCAAACCTTGTAGAGAATGGAATTATTCGGATCGCATGTACAAACCCCTATTTATAAATCATTTAAAAGAAATATTTTAAAATCCTGATTAACTTTCAAAGGTACCTTCAATGCATTTTAAAGAATCGTAGGTTGAGCATTCGAAATTTGATTGACAAGGCTCGTTTATCCCCTATAAATTAAAATATTATTTTCAAAAATAACTGATAATTAATTATAATTTTTTTAAAATTATAAAAACCTTGAGGGGTTGGCATGTGCCATTTATTGGACTTTCATAAAATCCAAACTGGCATATGCAGCTCCCATCTCCAGAACATTGGGCATTTTCAACGCAGACAATCTCTTCAAATAATATTGGACCTCCAGGAGCTCCAGGTCGGACACCTTCATTAAAATTTGAGGCTGGGCCTTTATCCAGACGGTATTTGCACCTGGATTTAAAGATGCTTAAAATATATGATCCGAGATTATTTAAAATGTACCTTTCTCCAGCTCGGGCGACGCATTGTCCAATTTTAAAATTGTAAATCATGTGTTCTGGTCTGGAACATTCGCAAGTTCCATCAGCTAATTAAAATAAACTTAATAAGTAGGTACATTTCAATCTTAAAATATCTTAAATTACCCGAGCACCGGAGCCAAGATGAAGTTGCACACTTGATGGTAGAATTGCAGAACTCCCCAAAATTCTTACGCATCCCTTGAGATTGTCCAAATATGACCACCAAAATGAAGAGGATGGAAAATCGGTTATAATTAAATTGGAACCCCATTTTGATTGGACTCTTTTAGCTAAATTAGAAATGAATCAAGCTGTTGCAAATTAAAAGAGAGAACTGCACTCTAATTAATTCCTTTGGGGAAACTTTGTTGCAAAGTTCAAGGGGCTGAGAAAAAGTTTTTAATGAATTATGCAAAGGGGAGGAAGCGGAAGTGCATTCATTGTTTGCAGAGTGAGAAATATTAGCTGTAAAATTAATGCAATGAAGTTACTAATTGTTTTATTTAATTTTGCAATGGAATAGAGAACATTAATAAGAATAGGCTACATTTTAGGTACAATATTTTTATTATCCCTAATTTTCAGACCGATATTTCCTCAGCGGAGGATATGCATTATCCCAATCTCCACAATATCCATTGAAGATTGGCTGAGCAGCTATTCCTCTCCTGTTTCAAAATACATTTATGTACTATATAAATTTGAACATACAAATATTATCATAATTTCAAGAGATCAACTAACCAAAGCATTCGACATCTCATCTCATCCAACCTCCACATAGCGTCATCCGTGCTAGAGGAGGCCATGGGTGACCATAATCTTTCTGCAACGGCTCCAATAAATGGAAATATCCTAGGTATGAGATTGGACCTGTCAACAAACTCTGACCAAACTGCCGCTTCACCGCCTAATATCAACTTCTTTTGCGCCTCTGACACTTAAAAAAGTTAAAATATTGATAAAAAGTTTCATTTTATATCATAGTAATTATACAATATATTAGTACAATATTACATCCTGGTATAAATGGTTCGCACTCAAAATATTTCCTCCAACTCTCCCCATAATTGATGTAATTCAGATACCAGCATGAGGATAGAAGGGATTTGTACCCAAGGTCAAGAGATTGTTTCCAGTAATCTGGCCAATCTCCGGAAGAGCCTTTCCAAACTTGTACAATTACATCTTTTTGAAGCTGGAGGAAACAATACAGTGTGATAAAAATAATTCAAATCCCGAAATTCAGTAATTTAAGCGGAAGTTTAAGTACATCTACTCCATATATTAAAGGATCATTCCACACAATTGATTTTGAGCCAAGTTCTTGTATCATTTCAAGATGTCGTCTCGCATAATATTCCTGGACTTGATTAACATTTTGAAACCCATTAAGATCCATAAACTCTTTAATCTCCTTCGAAGAATTCCAACACGCATAGTAAACTTCATCCATACCTAAGAAGATTAACTCGATTTAGGATTAACTTGTATTGAAAACGGTAATTTCAATCAATTTTAATCGAACCTAAATGGACATACTCCTCTTTGGACACATTAGATATAATTTCCTTGAAAAACTCTCGCATAAAATCAAAGGTCCTCTCACGTGTCGGATCAAGGATCTCGTAAGCAGCGTGATTTGGAAAATCTGGCGTCCCCGGCGTCACCCCATCCCCGTAGCAAGGTGTCAGGAGCTCTATTTATTAAAAAATTATGAGTAATCTAGTAGTACTACTAGATCAATTGTGCAAAAAATTAAACCTTTATGACTTTTTCCAAAGCCATGAGTATGTCCTGGTGTATCAAACTCAAAAATGACTCGAATCCCAAGATCTCTCGCGTACTCGATTATAGATTGAACCGTTTGAGGATCATAAATCATGCTAGGACTGTAGGCCCCCTTCTCCGAAAGCTCTGGAAATGAACTTGACACAAATGGGAAGCTTTGATCATCTACCGTATGCCAATGAAGTACATTCATCTTCGTATAGGATAGTCCATCAAGGACTTCCATAATCAAATTCGGAGGAAGGAAATGCCTAGCTGTATCAATCATAAGACCTCGGTGAGGAAATCGAGGATGATCTCTTATAGTGGTCAAATTTAAATAGAAATGATGAATTCCTTGAACCTCCTCCTCAGGATTGACCCAAAGAAGTTGAGAGAATGTTTCAATGGCCCTCAGAGCACCCCAAACAGTTTTGGAAATGATCTCCGCGGAGGCAGCATCACCATTTCTTTTGATTTCCAGTTGATCTAACGTTTAAATTATATTCTTTAGATTTAAAAGCTTAATTTAAACTCGTTAAATTTACAGGATTCGTAATCTGGGTCCTCCTCCACCAATTTGGGATATTCCCCGCAAAGATTGACATCCTTCTCTTCAGAAATTATAAAGGAAACTTGAGATAAAATCGGAAGTCCATTCGCAATCGTTACATCTTTATCACGGAATATCAGGTCTCTGCCGTAACGGGTGAATGCCTTCGAGAGGATTGGACAATCCTCAACATTTGAGGAATAAGTCCAATCGGGGTTTAGAGAGACAATTTCAGGGCTTGTTTCCCATTCGGCTGGCAAAGGCCAGGGGCTTCCTGCTGGACTTGGCGTTCCCTTTAAAAGTACACTAATTAAATAGCAATATATACTAATTAAATTATACTAATTAGTATACTAATTAAATAGCATAATTAAATAGCATAGTATACTAATTAAATAGCAATATATAAAGCTTTTATCTTTTTATGTCTTTACCGGGAGGGGTAATCGTGGTGCCAATTGGAATAGGTAGGTATCCCCCAAGGGGAATTGGGAAATGAGAGATGCAAATAAAGCTAAATTTAAAATCATTTTTTAACCTTCACTTTATCCTGGTATATAATTATTTCGAGCTAATTTAATTTTCTTCCAATCAATAAAGTTTGTCAAAATTGACACATTAATTGACATTAATCCACAGCCACTTGATCTCCTAATCTAATCACATATTTTGTAACGGATATTCTGCAAGTATGTTTTAACTTTAATTAATGAATTATTAATTAGGTAACTCGTCAGTTAAAAATAAAGTAAATAAATTCATATATGCTCGAGTAGCATTAAAAACTAAATCTACAAGTATACTCTATAGACTATCGTACCATATTAGCATATAAAATATAAATATTCCAAAATGATATTAATTAAATCATCGTATCGTATTATAGATAGTACAATATTACTACTAATTACTATCATAGTGAACGAAATACAATTGTAAAGTTGTACGAAATACTTTTATTCTCTTCTGAAAAAATTGGTTTCAAAAATGACAATAAGATATAAATATTGTGAAATCAAATGATACCTATGATATTGATTTATAAGAAATGCACAGAGGAAATATTGACATTTTAAGAATTGTGTTGAACCAATTAAGTATAGTTTAAATGTCAAGAATATAGAGAATGATGATTAAGGAATAATTAACTAATGTAGAATTTGCATGAAATTAATCACTCTCGTCAGCGGACAGTGCTTAGAATTAGTGGTAGTACCTGTATAACTTATTAGTATATATAATCGTAGCAATTTAGCTAGAATTAAAAAGAAGTAGGAATTTAATTGAATACAAGGAATGAATGTATGTATAGGTAGTAAACTAGTAATTGACTCATCTGACTGGATCTAAGAATTCTCGACATTCATATTTCATACTTCATATTACATACAATATCATGTTTGTAGTACCAAGTAATTTAATTTTACAAAAGTACTATTAGATTAATCCTAAGTATTAATTATTAATAGGTATAAATATAGGTAACTTGAGTAAGTGTAGCAGTGACCAGTTGAATAAGTATTGTCCCATTTTAATCAGGAGCTATTTGCATCACAATTGCATCAATATCGTCACCGCTTTCCGAGCTCGTCTCATCAGAATCAGTATTCGAGTAATATTCTTCCTCACTAATGTTTAAACCGAGAGCTTTTTTTACTAGATGTAATAATTTGGGTAATAAAATTAGGGTTCTAAAGATCTCTACAAAATGGGGTTTGAAATTGTATTATAAGTTTTACCTATAAAGCCAAAATGGATTGAATTGAGGGATCTTTTCCTTAAGTTCAGCCGTACAATGTCTGGAAAACTGTCAAATTAAAAAAAAATCATATAATCTTCCAAATTAATCCAAATTAAATATCAAATACCTTGTGAGCAAAAGCAGAAATATATAGCTCTTCCAAATCCATCTGTCCAAAGATTAGATAGCCGGTTACATCCGTAAAAAAGTTATGGGCAGAATTAATTTGATCACATAAATGGATTTTGAGGCGTTTCAAATCTACAAATAAAAATTTTAAATATCACATATGTAATCTCCGTACAAAATACAAAAAAACTCACTTTTCATCATTTTAATGGAATTGGACTTGTATCGATTGAGCATTTTTGGTTTTGCCTTAATTAAACCTCTATCCTTATTCTTCAGATAAATGTTTTTGAGGACGGTTGAAGTAGCTCCCGAAAAGATTGAATCAAAATGCACCTAGTTTTATGAAATTATGATTATTTAAGATGCAATTTCTAATTCAAATAAACCTGTTCCAGCCCAAAATCAATGTGAAGTTCTTCAAGGGACTCCTGCCAAGGTTTAATCTTCCATAAGGCTCGAAGTACTCGGGTTTTGAGAGACTTTGAACACTCTGAATACTCTTTAATATTGAGGATTTTAAGCCTAGGGAATATTTGAGCAATTTTTCCAAGTGTTGAGGGGGATAGACAGCCATCATACAAAGTAAGTTTGACAAGAGAAAGTGAAGGAGGCTGGGAAGGAAAGATTCGCAAATTAAAATTCTTAATTTGTTCATCATCCTCGTGGTCGAATGGTGTCACATCGAGCTCTTTCAATTGAGGGAAATTGGAAGCGTAAAGAAGTGGAGAGAATGGCTCTCTTCGTGGTGGATTTGGTGCGGGATGAGCATTAATAAATGGTGGAACAAAGTTGTGATCCCAGAAGTTTTGACCAATTTCTGGGATTTGGTTCAAATTCAGTGCAATTATCCCCTCATTAGGTCCACCAAACAGGTGCACAAACGGCCCATTATCCTCTTCGCAATCAGGCTCGTAAATCTTCAGACTTTTTAGGTTAGGCATTTGAGGTGGGAGTACAAGTTTTCCAGCATTTGAAATTTTGAGGGATTCCAGCTCATCTTTTTGCGTGGTGAGAAAGTCTTTGAATACCCTACGATCTTCATCATCTTCAAGAGTACATTCAAAAAGTTTTAACTTCAAATCCCTTTCTCCAAGCTGAGTAAATCGTTCAAAATCTTCCAATTTGCAATAGAATTTTCGGAGTCGCAATTCACGAAGATTCCTTATTTGATCGATCGTGCAAAAATCAAATAAAGGCCAGAAATTCCGCTCATTCATCTCAAGGGTGACATTGGTAAGGGATGGAGCATTGCTCAGTAGGAAAGAAAGTGTTTTTTCATCTAGCTCATCTTTTGCAATAAGTTCCAGCGAGAGGAGATTCCGTAATTTGGGGATAGGTTCTATTTGACCAGTAGGTTCTTTCTTGAAGAAACTAGTATTAGATGGGAAATTCCGCATATTCAACGAGAGAGAGGATAGATTCTCGCCTTGAAATTCAAGGAGATTCGTCAGCTGAGTGTAAGTAAATGGGAATGAGATTGAGAGGCCTTTAATATGATCTGTGAAGAGGTTAAAGAATTTGAGGAATCCTGACGAGCCGTATGAGCAATCAGATTTGAGTGAGAAATGATTGTAAATGAGATTTGATTTTCGATCCTTGAAGAAACGATTGAATTCAACAATGTGTTTGTCATTTCTGTAAATTATACAAATTAAATTCATTTAGATTAAGAAATGAAGAGGATTTTTATTAAATTAAATTAAAATTAAAAATACCGAAAGACGGCATATCGAGCTTCACGCAAATATTTTCGACGAAGAATTGGCGAAATTAAATTATCCCAAGATTTGCAAACCTCTCGAGAATTCTTGAGTTCATCTTCACGGAGCATTCTGAAGACATTGTCCAAAACCTTTTTGAAAAAAGCAATTAATTTATGACCTTATTTTTAGGTAATATTTGAAACTTACAACTTCTACATGGAGGGGATGAAGATTCGGAGGGGTCAACGGCTCAACGAGTTTCACAACATCATCAGAATTGAGCTTAACCTTTTTATTCTTCGTTAAAACCTCTTTAATATTAGTTCGTTTCCGCTTTCTTCCTCTTCTTGTACTTGGCATGTTGAAGTGGGAGTCTAATAAGCACGTGTCGATTAGATTTGATCTAGCCCCAGGTCTATAAAAAAATAAAAAGTTTCATAAGTAAAATTATGCATTTTAATCTTTATTAAGTCTTACTCGGGCTCTCGACAATGGCACCCTTCACAATGACATAAATTGACTAAAATGTAAAGCAAAAATTATGTATCAGTATTGTAAATTCCGATTCGTGCCTCGTGGAGCAGGCTGAGCCTGACGATAAATTACGCAAAAAGGTAAAATAAAAGGAATTGACGATATTTTGCAATAATTTAATTGCAAAATGTAATTAACTGGACGATAATCGAGTACTCGAATGACGACCTGACTTGTCACAAGTGACAAGGTCAATTTTAATTTTTAAATGAGGAATTTAATAGATAAAAATAAATTGCTTTTTATTTTTCGTTTTTAAACATTTTTGGCAAGAATATGCTCTCTTTATTTAGGCTTGCCTGATCGCCGGAACGGTTTCTTTTTTAAATAATTTAGATTTTAGCGTCATTTTTTACGGATTTTTTTTAGATAAAAATTTAAAATGCTTACAAAATATATTCCAAAATATTTATACATAATTAAAAAGCCTTCAAAAAGCCTTCAAAAAACTATATTTAAATAGGTGTAAGCCAGCATATCATTGCATTTGCCACACTCATTTTTAGTTTGAATTCATTGACTCGACTGCACTGGACTGGATATAATGAAATGAATTTAGGATTAGTGTTTTAAATCTAAAAATAAGTAATGAACTAATGAATATGATACAGCGACAATATGTATACAGTTAGTACAATGTATCGTACAGATATTATAATACGAGTAGCTATTATTATAATACCATTTACACTCGTTGTGCAAATATTAATTTAAGAATGCTTATATTATATTCTATTTATTAAGGATCTTATATCTAAATATCAAGTGTATTTTATAAGGCAATGGAAAGGGGAAAAGAAGGAGACTCCAGGTCGTGCATAATTTGGACAATTACTTGATTTCCTAATCCTAATAATTTTGCATTCTTTATTTATTATCCATTTGGAAATTGGACTCGTAAATAAGCTCTTATAAATGCTTGAACTACTTTGTTTGAACGCTATCCAATCCGATCCTTTTGTCGTTTTAAAATTATTTAAATTGAAATGATGTGGAAAAATCAATAAAATTGAATGTTTCTCATCCTGAGTAGGCCAGACTTCCTCCAAAGTACTTGGTATATTGGATTTATGTAGTGGTACTAATAAATTGCAAAGTCTGCCTACAATAAAGGCTAATCAAAGTAATTGATATTTAATATATTCAGGGTAGGTTTAATTTAAATACGGATAGGCCCCGACCAGCTTCAAGTTGGTCGTTTGATAAAGTACTAACGTACGGACCCCACTCCACGGGGCCTTTTTCTACGAGTGCTCAGAGTTGTTCAAAAATCATTTATTATTTATATCCGAGAAATCCCATAAAGGCCGTCATTTACCTAACTCGACTCGAATTCTAACCTTCTTCTTCTTTTATAATACGGTTATATTATATTTAATATTTAGCCCCTTGATAGTCCACCCGTGAGCTCCTTATTGATTAATTTACACCCACCTGACTCCAAGTCCTTGCGCTTTTAATTAAGGATTAAAATAGCATCGAGTCCCATTTAATGACGTATATTTTTAGTACATAAATATAGATAGTTCAGAGTACATATTTAACAGACTGAGTTCGTACGGCCTTTAAAAATAATTCCTACCCAGTCATCTACAATTCAAGTGCGTCAATTCAGTATCAAAGCTGATTCGAACATAATAAAAAGACCCTGAGGAATATTGGGTGAAGCGCAAAGATCAACATGAGATCCGTCCTCCGACTCCCCATTTCCTAATAATAAACTTTGCATTCTCCTGGCTCGAGATAGAGGTTGGATAATTCCGAGAGGTACCTACTACACAAGTGGGATAATTATATCTTGTAACATTGTGTCTGGATCCCCCTTTTTTCCTAGTAAAAACCCAATTTGAATGGGCTAACCATTCGAAGATTGCAGTGAGTTAAGATCGGGAACGGGGGGATTTAACTGGGATTACGGGAAGAATAGAATTAAATTTTTGCAAACAAAGAGTGCACAATTTGGGGAAACATTTCATTGTTTCAAAGTTTAATTTAAATATCCACCTTGTCATTTGCTAGCAAGCATAGATCATATTTAGTCTTAGTCTTAGATTCCCACGGGACGCCACCACTTCTTGGGATTCCCTCCTCTAACTTGCAAATTACCATTCAACAAAAGTGACCATAAGAACTTTTTAGCTTTAGAGCATATCTATAATTATATTTTAACTGCTAGCACGAAAC
The DNA here is from genome assembly GCA_036507255.1 of Megalothorax incertus. NCBI lineage: Eukaryota > Metazoa > Arthropoda > Collembola > Neelipleona > Neelidae > Megalothorax > Megalothorax incertus. The sequence continues at coordinate 11,778 of JAAZTK010000892.1, forward strand.
TCTAATTAAATTGTTCCATTTAATTAAAAATCCCGACCTTTCCTCATCCGCGTATATAATATAGAGCGAAATCTCGTAGTAAGATCCCCTCATTCATTCATACCTCGTAGGAGAACTCGGATTTACAATGGATCTTTTTGCACAGTAAGTATTGTATTAAATTGCCCTAAAATCCGAGGGATTCTAATATTATATCTGAATCAAATAGCGTCCCAAAGGATCTCCCAGATCTCGTCAAATGGAATAATTCAGTTACCTATGATTGGGAGCAAGCAGGTTATTTTTGGGCCATCTCTCATATATATACTGGGGCTAATTGAATCTTTATTAAATATTATAGATGTTGACTGGTGGAGATTCTCAATTATAAAACATTATCCAAAGGTAGTATGGATTGGAATGGCTTATCTCCTCCTTGTATTTCTTGGTAAGATTATTTAAAATGGGAAATGATCGAACTAAATTAATCTTGTTAACTGCAGGCCCCATCCTAATGAAGAATAGGGAGTCATTCCGTTTGAAAAAGTCCCTAGTAGTTTGGAATGCATCTCTTGCACTCTTCTCTATCGCTTGTGTTTTCAGGTAATGAGTCCTTAATTAACTAATTGGCATTTCCAAGAATTATGTGTTAAACAATAGCGTATTTGAACCTTTTTCAGAACATTTCCAGAGTTCAAACAGAGGTACTTGAATGGAGGACTTCACGGAATGGCATGCGACCTAAGCCAACACTATTCAGCCACGAGCTTTTGGGTTTTGGTAATTAGTTAGCAATCATCCTAATTATTTGTATACTAAACTTTATATTAAATTGAGTATTCTCTTCATTTATATAGGCTTTTGTACTCTCTAAAATACTTGAACTTGGAGACACAGTATTTCTCGTACTGAATAAGCGAAGGGTGATTTGAATTTAAGATTTGGACTTCCTAAAATAAATATTTGGAATCCTTTAGATCATATTTCTGCATTACTGGCATCATTTCACCGTAATGACTTGCGGATTCTGGTATAGCTCCTAAAAGAATAGCTCTTGCAATTTAGCCAAAGATTTGACATTCTTCTAAATTCTTTGAATTCAGGCTTTATCCCTTTTATGAGCCTTACGTGTGCATTGGGACATTCCTCAACGTCTTTGTCCACTCGTTTATGTAATGAAATAGCATTTTATCCTTTAACCCTTCTTTAACCTTTCTTTATATCAATTCAGGTACACCTATTATGCATTCATGGCTGCTGGCATTAAAGTAAGGCATTAAAAATAAATTGATTTAAATTATCATATTCATTAATTGATTTATTTAATATGTAGATCCCCAAAATACTAGCAATGTGTTTAACTTGCATCCAACTGACTCAATTCGCAATATTCCTGGCATTTAACATCTACGTGTTCTATGTTAAAGGTTTGAACTTTATTTCTCTGATGAATTTCCAAATTTTTAATTGGTTTTGGTTAGTTAACGGGGGAAATTGCTTCGTCACTTATCAAACAATGAGGATATCATTCGGTAATACATTCTTAAATATCCCCCATAATATTCTTATTAAAAATTCCTATTCCAAAATTGCAGGATCAATGTTTTCGTATTTGATCCTATTCCTCATCTTCTTCAAAAACAACTACTTCAACAAGGGGAAGAGGTTAAGCAATGGCGAAGTGAAGCAGAAATTAAAATAATCGCGAAGAAATCCGAATTGATCCTACTCAAAATCTCTCATCTTAAAGTAAAATGTATAAATTATCAAGTGTTATATTACCTAATGCAATAATGAATAAAGTAAGCGATTTATATTGAACCATATATCCTAATACGAATATTAGAGCTATTACGATAAAATATCCTTGTCTTTAAACCTTGATTACATTGCTATTTAATTTTGTAAGTAAACTCGTTTGCAATTGGTCTGTATGTGGGAGATACTTGCACATATAGGCTCATGAAAGTATAATTGTGAGGATTTAATTGCTTTTCCGGCAATTATGGGTTTTTTATAATACTCGTAATCAGTAGGTAGGTAATTCTTCCATATTTTTATTAGGAAGCCTTTGTAAACTATTTTATTTTTTATTCAATCGAACAATCAATTATTCCATTTTTTACCGAAACTTTTATTTTACACTAATATCAAGAACTGGAAATCTTAATTCAATTTTAAGGTTAGACCGATATTTACAAGATTTTTTAAAAATCCCTTTAAATATCATCAGGGTCCAAGAAAGATGGAGGATCTACAAGAATTGGATAATTCATTCCTGTACATTTTGAATGGATTGGCCAACCTCGTCCTCCTGACCGGATTTATAACAATTTCCGGCCTAACTTTATTCATCTCATTTGGGATCTACTCATATAACAAGAACTTTGCCATATCTCTCAAGGAAATCTATAACTCGGAAGATTCGCAATATCCCAACTCTCAAAGAAAGCTACCAATTTGACTGAATTTGGAATGCGCATATTGCACTCGATCCATCTAATACATTTACAGAAAACAGATATGCGGAACCACAATGCTAATTAATAATTATCATATACCTTTATAACATGTATTTTAAAGTTTTAATAAATTACCACCACATATAATAAAATTGAAGATTTATGTATCTTTTTTTGAGGGGAAATGACGTGCTATAATTATCCTTGAATATTATGGTATTGTATTTTCTATAAACAAGTTAATTAGGCCAACGATATAATTTAAAGGTTACCTATATTGTAAAGGTTTTAAGGGATCATAAAATAAAGGAAATATTCCATTTATAACGACTTCATTAGGAGTTTATAGGACAAATCGATTTATAATTTGCCAAATTTTTTACCTGCACAAATTGCATTTGTCTCATGCCCTTTTAAGTTTTATTCCTATCTCATTTTTAGCTGCTTAGGATTAATCCATGAAATTTTTGCTAAGTCATAGGGTATACGAAATCGATCATTATAATATCTTGGTCAATTTGCCTTCCTATATCACAAATGTCGCAAATTATATTTGCAAATTATAAATATCAAATATCTTGAGGCTTTCCAAAGCCATCCATGACCATAAAATTGGAACTATTTACATACTTGAGTATGTATTGTATTGTAATACTACGGTACCTACCTAATGGTTAGATCTGGAATTTTAACCAGTTGGATTTATCAAAGGCATACAAAATACAAATGGTGGGTTCATTTTCTGTATTATATGCACTAATATTTACCCTGTCAAAGGATGTCAATCCCAAAATCCTCCCTCGACCAGTATAATAACTCTTTTAATATTAATTAGCGTCTTCGTTCACCCAATTCGTATTATATCTTATCGTTAGTAGTACAAAGGCTAATCCTTTGAAACCCAATGCGAATTTCGGCTGTAAATTCATCACATTCCAAATTAATTCCAATTCCTATTAATTCTATTATTTCTTTTAATAAATTCAATTAGAATCTAATTATTAAAATGAGGAAACCATTTCTCCTTCTACTTCTGGCCCTTCAATTATCATTTTCGAGTTCAGAGATCAGCGAGTTTGAGCTCAAGCTCCAAAAATTTCTTGTGGAAATCAAAAAGGCATATTTGCACAATTGTGATTTTTTAATTGTTGAGGATGGACCTTCTGAGGATGATTTTACAAGAGAACTCCTCCTCAAACTTCGATGGGCAATGGGAGACAATACTGGAACACTCCTGGACATGTCCAAAATCCATCGCCTCGAGCAATTGCAAAATTTCTCAATTAGCCTCTCTTCCTTTGACGATATCCACCGCTTCAACCCCTCATGCTCCCTTGTTTTCATCCATCTCTCTACCGTATTCACAAGAAGGACCCAATCAAGGGTTACTCGAGAGGTTTCAACAAATATTGAAGGGGACCCCCTTACAGAGCTCTCAGATATGCTCTTCTGGCTCTTGACAAAACATTATGGCCCGATCACTCGGAAAGATGACGATTTTTATATTGGGCTAACACCAACCCCGAAAGAATTTAATAATGTTTTAAAAATGAAATTTTTCCAGAAGCTAAGAAGTCGGCTTCTAATTTCATTGACACCTTACGAAGGAACCTCCAATGAGCTTGCTGCTACTTCCGGCTGCTTCTTTTGTTGGCCACATGAAGATCCAAAGATCCCTCTTGATCTTAACCCTTGGTTCCAAGCAGGAGAAGCTCCTCCCAATCTGGACATCTTATTTCCAGACATTACAAAAGACTTTCAGGTGAGGAAATATCATTTTGAACATAGTACCTACAATATTTTTGTATTAGGGTCGAAAAATTCGCATTACAACGGCAGTTAGAATACATTTTTGTGTGGAATTCGAGCAACTTAAAACGGGATACCTCAAGCTCAAACGGGGGCATCAAGCCAATGTACTTTTGGAAATCCAGCGACGCCGGAATTTCACTTATATAATATTTCCAGGATATGGTATATTCCTGTACTTTTATAATAATGAAATGCTCATTAATTTGTTCGTTTTAAGCCGGGGGAGGAACTGGTGAGCGTCTCAAGAATGGAACTTGGACAGGTTTAGTCTTTAGAGAATTAATTTGCGGATTTTAGATGTGCAATCTCAATTTTTCCAGGAACTACGAGTGATATTTATTATGAACGAGCTGACCTTGCAATGGCCACCTTCCACATCTATCTCCGAGATCAAATCCTTGGGTTCTCCTGGCCTTTTATTTACGTCAGGCTCATCTTTGTTGTCTCACTTCCTAAAGCCCTTTATACGGCGGATCAGATTCTTTGTAAATTCGCATTTTTATTAGCATTTTAACAATTTTTTAATAAAGAAATTATTAGGGCCCCTGAGCACGATCACATGGGCATATCTTGGGTCAACTGTGGTCGCATCTTACATAGTTTTCATACTGATTAATCGGTTCGGGGTTCACGAACCTGGG
>JAAZTK010000893.1:0-16662 GCA_036507255.1 Megalothorax incertus
TATCCAATTAATGCAATTAGTGCACATTTCTTCAAAAAAGGTGCAAAATATGCATTAAATATGCATTATTTCTCTAAAAACCCTCAAAATATGCATTATGCATAGAACATATGTTATGTTCCAAAAACCCCCAAAATATGCACTATTATGCAATATCAACATTGTCCCAAAATTGTTCTTTTGACCCAAAAGGTCAATATCCAAAAGCTCAGGGTTGTAGCTTAAAAAATGAGAATATGTTATTTCATAGGATTCCGGACCTTATACATGACCCATGGGGCAAGTCAACCCTTTGAAGTCTGTGTATATGTCATATGAAATCAAAAAACCCTATGGCCTATAGCATTTTAACACAAATCCTATAAATGATCGTCTCTCATTATGACATGAGATTATAATATTGAGGGATATTGAGGGGATTCTTGTTTAAAAAATCATTCCTTTTTAATTCCCAATCATTCGTGCTTTTATGATAAGCCTATCCTCCTAGGACCGTATATATATCCTAATGCATAGATAACATTGCAGAGTACGACCTATCTGTAACCTGTACGAGGCTATACAACTATGTAGGCTTAATTCAGTTCAGACTTCAGTCAGTCTGCGCGATTCGCTCAACTCGCTAATACGTGTACGATATATGCCCAACCTACGGAGTTAAAGTTCTACGGACTTGCAATTTTAATAAATTGTCCAAGATCAATTAAATTTTATCACTCCAGGGGGTCGCAGTGATTGTGACCCTTTAGGACGAACGAAAGTGTCCTCAACCTTTTTTGAGTGCTCAAAACGGATATAGTCAAAACTGTGCTTTTTCCAAAATTAAGGTGAGACTTTTTGAAAAATTGGCAGACGGGCCACTGGAGCCCCTATGTCTGGACCCTTTGATTGTTCCACATAAAGTTTTATGTCAATTTTAAGACCAGTTTCGTTAATTAGGTGTAGATTTTTAGGCAAGAAAGGATTAATTGGGTTTGACCTTTGGACGAACTTCGAAGAATGGGGATTTTTGTAAATCAGCTGTTTTACGACCCCCTTCTTTGTTTTTAAATTGCAATGCATTGTTAATATTGACCTTTAATTGTAAAGTGAGTTTTAATGACGACAGCTGAATGTTTGGTGTTGATTTCTAATTGAGGGGATTTTAAAGGTTTTTTAAAGTCCAAATAAATTAGAATTTGCAAAATTGCAAGCCTTCAAAGATTTGGACCAGCCTGCCTGGTGTCAGGTCCTTTTTTGCAAGGGTTTAGTTGACCTTTGAGCCTTTTAAGATGACCTATTTAATTGTAGTGAATTAAATTCAAGTTTTTACCCTTATTTTGTGCATTATTAGATTTTTAGAAATCTGCCGAGTGCTGATTTTTTCAAGGCCAATATTTGCTGATTGCATTCAGTATTCACTACTGTACAGATATTGACCATCAATTAAAAAATTAATTTGGGACATTTTAATCATTTTTATAATTATATGAATAGTCATACGGATGTTCCTGACCAACTCTAGATTAAATAGGTCTAAATATTTTATTTTGCAATCAAACGAGTTTGTGGTTTGACCAAAAATTGAAATCCAATATAATTTGTGGCAAACTTTCCTAAATTCCTTAAGCTGGACTTTGGCTCTTAATTACAATATATTTCAATTTGATGATAATTATTATCTGGCAGGCATTTAGTCATCAAGTCTAGGAGGATAACGACACGTCGAATAATAATAATTCATTATGATCTAACGATTGAATCTTCTTGCGAATTAATTAGCTCTAGATGGAATGTATGGGTAATTAATTCCTGGAGATTTCTCCGGGTTAATCTTAATTTCAAATAGGGATAAAACAATTGGGAATTTGGGATATCATTTAGAGCAACTTTCAATTTAGAATATGAAAGTAGGTTAAATATATAAATGGGATTCCGATTACCTATAGGCTAATTTACTATCCTTTGAATTAATTGAGATTATATTTATTTCTAGATTGTAATCATTTGAGCAAGCCTACTAGAATGAAGATGCATGGATTGCATTTGCATACGGATTAATTAGAATAATATACTGAAAGTTAATACATAATTTGATAGGATAATTCTCTCAGGGAAATGAATTAATTCACGTTTAATTTAATTCGAGGTACATACTAATTATTGTAAGAGACCCATTTATTTGGCTTACGTATGTAAAATCAAGATATAACTGTATTAGGAGACAGGTAGGTTGAAACCTCGTCACTCCCTTAATTAATTAACATTCTCATATCAGTATTATACCCATAAGAAGCTTTGCGAACTCTTATTAAATTAATCCAATTTAATACATTTTTATTGACCTCTAAAATTCTAAATCTTCTACAATAAGCCATAAGGTTAAGTTTGGTATATTCTAACTCCTTTTAATTAATACAAATCTCTAGTTTGCAAAATAACCAATTATTTCTATTTATGCATGACTATTTTGGAAAGGAATCTAACCAAGTGCGTTGTCCGCTAGCTTGAAGCCTCATTTAACCAAAGATTTATTAATGAATCAAGGACATTCGGAATATTATTTCGAGTCAAAGTACTACTGCACTTCAAAAACTTAATAAAAAGTAGATGCGATTTTTTTTCAAGCTCAAAGTAGCATTCCTACCACTACTGTAGTAGACTCAGGCTATCAAGAGGACTTTGATTTAATGCGTATTTGTATTTGTAGGTGTATGGTGAAATTTGAATAGCTACAATTTGAATATAAATATAATCCTCAAGGTCGAAAAGTTTCTCCTAAATATTAGTTAGGAGTGAATGAAATGGACATTGAATTAGTAGGTTAAACTTTTCAAGTGATCGTAGTGTATCATAGTAGAGTTTGTACAGCAGCTAGACGGCTAAATGGGTACACAAGTGAAGAGCTAGGTGTCTGATAACCATTTTGTGGGCCCAATCCATTTAAAGGGGGTTATGCAATCTCAGTAGGTAATATAAATTTGTAATTTACAATTTATATAATCTCTGTGTGGACTTTGCAAAGTATTCACGTGTGGATAGTTTACTATCTGAGCTCTGGAGAGTGACACTGGGCGTCTGACGTTTATTTTTTCATTTTAAAAAAGTAAATTCCTCTTCAATTGTGCCCTTTGAAAGCAAGGATTTGGTGAGATAAGGAGCCAATAGCCGATAAAGTTTTTCTAAAAAATCAACCAAGTTACTTTTAAAAATCCTCCTCCATCCCAGACTCATCCAAGACTAGGAGGAGCTCTTTTATTGTATTTTGTTGTCAAGATATCCCAATAACTCTGTAAATAGAGATAAATTCAGTTTGTTTCGTCTCGAAATATTCCATATTCACTTTCACATATCCCTCGAACCGCACACATCTTCATCCAGGGATTTTAAAAATTATCAAGTGGGTAAATTCACTGAATTTACTAAATTCGTAAGTTAATCCTTTCAATTTATAAGCTTTGGTTGATAATCATTCCGCAAGGCCGTATAGTCTAATTTTGTAAATAGGAATATATTCGTACATTAAGGCAGGGGTTTGAATTAGGTTTAATTAAGCTCAATTGACAAAGAACGCACTTTCTTATTGCCCAATATACAGATTAAAGGTTATTGTGTCCGAGTGTCTATAAACTTGTATTCCTAATTGATTTGTTTACTAATCTTGTGTATTTCTTTGTAATTCTTTTTCCAGGAAAGTTACAATGGATATCGGATATATGGAGCCGAGTGGAGCAGCACGTAAGCGGCATAAAATCTATTTGAATAAAGAGGATGGGATCCCTGTAGAGAATCCATTGATGGGAAATGGGAAGTCGAATAGTCAAATGCATAGCCGGAAATCGAGTGGGAGTATGCAAGGGTAAGGGTAGTTAATAAAGCTATTGGCCGATTAATTTTGATTTATTCCATTTTTTAGGGATGAATTTAAAGTCAGTTTACTTAGCAAAAAGTTGGATGAACTCCGTTCACTTGAATTCCCCTCCCTCCCTGAATTCTTTAACGAGGGACTCGATGAGGAGCTTGAGGGAGGAGGTCTAACACTCCCCTCAACTCCAGAGGAATCTCCAAGCGATACAGAGGTTGATCCTCATCTGATGAATAAAGAGGAGATGGAAGAGTATGACTTTTGTCTTCCTCAATTATCACACGCGACTGAGCAAGTGGAAGAATTTGCAAGAAAAGTTTTTGCCGCTGGTTGGAATTGTTGTCATTTCCAACATCTACCCAAATGGTTACAAGATAATGATTTCCTAATCAAAGGCCATCGTCCACCCCTTCCCTCTGCAACAGAATGTTTCAAGAGCATTTTTCGAATTCATACCGAGACGGGGAATATCTGGACACATATGCTGGGATGTATAGCGTTCTTTGCTCTTTCAATTTACTTTTTAACAAGGTTTGAATTAATGTTTTTTATTTGGAATTTGAATTTATTGTGTTTGGTTTGCAGATCATCTGTTGAAATTCAATTACAAGAGAAATTGGTATTTGCGCCTTTCTTCCTGGTTAGTGCGTTTTGATATTTTGAGATTACTTAATCAATATTTGGATTAATATGGACTTAATAACTCTTTCATTATGATATAGGGAGCAATTGCATGCTTGGGTCTTTCCTCTTGTTTTCATACATTTCACTGCCACGTAAGAATTAAATAAAATTGTATTTTGAATGGGTTTTTTGCAAACATCGTAAGAATTTTAATTCTAATATAATGTCATTTGTTCCAAAAACAGTCCGAGTTTGTAGGGAAGCTCTTTGGAAAGTAAGTTATTTGTAAATCCTAAATAAAACAAGGAAAACGCCAAAGTCAATATACCATATTCATTATCCTCAGGAAGAACTTGTCAATATTGGCAATAATATGCCCATAAATTATAATGACATTTGTATAATGCCTATTAAAGTATTAGTGATGAAAGATGGGATTTTGAGGAATATGGAGTTTTCCTTAAAAATCGAATTCTTCAATAAACAAATGTTAAAATTATATCACTCCTATAGACTCGACTATGTGGGGATAGCACTTTTGATCATCGGAAGCTTTATACCGTAATTTGCGAATGATGCATTTATTAATTATTGTATTTAAAGGGCTATTATTTAAAAATTAAAAAACCTATTTTGTTCAATTCTAGGTGGCTCTATTATGGGTAAGTTTTTTAAATGAAAAAGATAGCGCTCCATTGTAAATGGGCTAGTATTTAAAATAATCCTTAATTAACTTTCAGTTTCTACTGTGAACCCTCCGCTCAAGTGACCTACTTGACAGTATGTATTGTTCTTGGGGTCACAACAATAGTAGTCTCTCTGTGGGATCGATTTGGTGAACCACATTTTCGCCCGCTCCGAGCTGGTCTCTTTGCTGGCTTTGGATTGAGCGGAAGTAAGCTCATTTGGAATTACAAAATTCATTTAGAATTAATAAAATGTATTTCAATCTCCTTTAGTCGTTCCTGCTGTTCATTACGCTATTGCAAAGGGTTGGGTGTATGCTGTTTCAAGAGCTTCTCTTGGATGGTTGATTCTCATGGGTTCTTTATATGTACTTGGAGCCATTGTCTACGCCTCTAGAATCCCCGAACGATTCTTCCCAGGAAAATGTGACATTTGGTTTCAAAGCCATCAACTTTTCCATTTACTGGTCATTGCTGCGGCATTTGGTATGAACTTTAATTTATTTTTTACAAATTCCTGAATTTTTATTAATGTTTTCTTTTTTGGCAATAGTTCACTATCACGGAATCAGCGAAATGGCAATGAGTCGACTAGCTCATGGAGAATGCGATGATTATCAGTTAGTAAAAAAATTACTTATATTATTTTGAACGAGATTGAACAAGATTTTTAATTGATTTTTTTTAATTACAGGTACGATCAAGCTGTAGCATATTCCTAATTATATACTACCTAAATAGAATAGTTCTTAAATTGCTCCTCCTGCGGTCAAACAGTTATTAAATGAATGCAGATATTCCTATGTTTAGGTAGGTACTACTACTATATCGTACAACATAGGTCACAGGATATTTTGATTATTTTTATTTCCCGTCTAATTTTAATTATCAAACGAGTTTAAAATCTCTTGAATAGCCACAGATCATAGTCGTAGATCATGTCATAAAAAACTTAAAAAGACATACATATATATTCTGTTTGCAATTTAAATAGAAATTCCTCAAAATCTCAATGATTTATAAAATTATAATATTATGTATATTTATTGTATGTAAAAATGCTGTAAACCCTACAATAATTAACTTGAAAGCTTCTGATAAGAATTTAGCTAGGATTTAAACATCAACTTATTGATTGATCGATGTAATAATATTATCGTAAATCGAATCATAATTACATATGTACCTCTAATTTCCTAATCAAAATACAATAGGTAAGTTAAATCCTAATTCCTTACAATATAATAAATGTTATTGCTTAAAAATATTTCAAGATTCCTCCCAAACAGAGTTCACATACAAATATCACAAGTTTAAGCAATCGAATTTAATAAATTAATATGTAATACGTAGTAATAGGATATCTTATTACAAATGTAAAATCATATTACATTTTATGGGTTGATAACTTTAAAGCGTGTCCCTTTTAAATAACCCGAAAGAAATGAGTGGTTATCAGTGCATCTCCATTTAAAAACTAATTGTATTTAATTATTATAAAAATTAATATAATCACAAATTAATCGATCAGCCGAATAGGTAATCCTTCGCAAGTTGGAACCAATTTAGCTAGCTCTGGTGCGATAATTGAAATAGAGTTTAGAATGGCTAGTACAGTAGATTTTAGATGATTAAAATAAGTCGAAAGGAAACTTTTTTNTTTAGCTAGCTCTGGTGCGATAATTGAAATAGAGTTTAGAATGGCTAGTACAGTAGATTTTAGATGATTAAAATAAGTCGAAAGGAAACTTTTTTTAGGGTGATAAATATAATAAAAATATCGTATAAAATAATTGTTATTAAAGTTCGTAAACTTTGTCTGTATATCTTATTAAAAGTGTCATTATATTTTTTCGATTAAAAATAAAAAGATTATTTGCCAAAGATGTCCAGTGCAGATGGGATTTATTCATTTAATTAGACGTTAATTAACCTTTAAATTAATTTTTATAAACATTTTAAAACCGTTCCCTATTTGATTTATTACCTAAATCGCGCACAAAAAGCTCGATTTTAAAGATTTGCAAAAATGAATCGGGCCAAATAAATTCTTCCGGTTTAATTTAATTTAATTGGACTTAATTAGATTTAGACTTTTAGTACTACAATTTAATTGTATTAACTTGATCATCATCTGGGGTCCTCAGAGTGACCACTGTAACCCGGAAGTATAAAAAACCACTGAAAAGGTACCTAATTATATTTGAAATTTTGAATACAACTTAAATAAATTTTTAAATCTACCATTTTGCATTTATTGTACCCTACAACAATCCCAAGTTAAAATTAAATGTACCCAGAACTTGTTAAAAAGATATGAGATTGCTTAATAATTTAATCAATTACAAAATTGTCTTTTATTTATTGTCTATAGGTTCTCACCTCGGCCCTCCAAATATGGAAAGTCTACTGGGTCTCTCAAAGCGGCTTCCACTCTTGCTTCACAAATGCCCTAAAAATGTCCAATGTCAATCCATTCGGTGGAGGAAGCCAGCTTGGGTAGGAGTCCGACCTTCAAAACTATTTAAAGTCAAGCGTGAGAGGAAGTTGCCAGAAAATCAAGACTTGGAACTGGAGCACCTCCTCAGTAAATATGAGCTGTTTAACAAGTCCCTTTGGTATGTACAAACTCAAAGTATACCATACTATCATTATGACATAATTAGGCAATTTATGTTTAATTCTTTTGATTTGGAACTTGCAGGAGCTTCCAGAAAAAGATTTACGATGAGAGCCAAGCTGTAACGTTCTCCGAGGAAAAATACCTTCAAGATGAGGAGGAATATGAAAAGATTCTGGAGGAGAACGAACTGGAGAATAAAAAGGTTTGGGAACGAAGGGAGGTGGAGAGGGCCAAGGAATGGAAGAAGATGGAAGAGGACATAATTGCTCAAAAGTTGAAGAAAGAGGAAGAGGCAGAGGCTGCCGTTCGAGCTGCCGAAGAAAAGCTTGAATCCGAGCTCGTAAGTTGATTCTTAAATTAATTAATTAAATTTAATTAAATTTCATCTAATTTTATTCTTTTTTAGCAACGGCTTGAGAGCATAGTCACTAGAGAGGATCTGGACACGTATATTGAGAAAGTATTGGCGAATGAGGTGGATTACAATTTTGCAATTGACAAAATGGGGAATAGATTTGAAGGAAGATATAATAATTATACACCTACAATTAAATAGCTTCACTATTAGTCTCTTTTAAGCGTTTTTATACAAATTGTTTATACATTACTATTAGCGTTAATTAATATTTAGTGGAATGGACATTTCGTAGAACTTTAAATTCTGTTATTAATTATTATGTTCAAAAAGTCATTAAAATAAAAGGGCATTTTACGTCCAGTAAAGAATTTCAACATTTATCGTCATTATTTGAGACTTAATTATGCTTAATCAAATTAATGTGTTCCAAGAATCCAAATAGCAGTTCTAACATAAATACTCGAATTGAACGATTGCCAAAATGCAATAAGGCTAAATGCTTAGAACTTGTTCTAGATTTGAATTTAAAGAAATAGGTATTTTTGGCGAATTAAAAATTTTAAAAAATCCTGTTTATTTCTAGTTAATTATGGTTAATTATCAAAATTTTTAATTGGACACTTCAAAGCATTGTTGCCCAACATGACATCCCGAATTTTGAATGTCACCGGAAGGCTATTTTTCAACCAATTATTCCGCGGTAAACAATATTTAATTTTGAGAACTAATTTTGTTTTTGCCGAATTAGTATTGTTAATTATACGCTAATTTTTTATCCAATTAAGTATGTCTCATATTAATACGAATCTTTTTTCTAAATGTAGGAAATGAAGCCATTTTCAAGAGGTCCATCTCTCAAGATGTGTCCAATTTCAAACCTAAGGTTTTAACGAGCTCTTGTGGTGGCCACCCTCCGTCGTCACTCCCTCGACTTTCAACTGTTTTATCAAGGTTTCATCCTCATTCATTCATATAATCAATTATATTTGATCCATTCTAATTGATATTGTTTTTTTTACATTGCAGATTTCAAAACTTGACTTTGAAACCCCCACTATTCTCACCTTCACTCTTTTCAAATGCACTCTTCAGTCGAGGTTATGATCTTTCACCTTCAGAGGAAAAGGAGCTAGCATTATTAGAAAGACAACATATTCGTGGGCCACGTCATTACCGAGAGCCAAAGCGGCCACTGGACGGGAATCCATTTATGAAGGGCGTAGTTCTCAAAACGGTCATCAAAAAACCAAAAAAACCAAACTCTGCAAACCGGAAATGTGTACTGGTCAAGTTATCCAATGGACGTGAAGCATATGCTTATATTCCAGGGATTGGGCATAATCTTCAGGAGCATAATGTCGTTTTGGTTAAGGTGGCTCGTCTTCGGGACGTCCCTGGAGTATATCTCAAGTGTGTTCGTGGAGTATATGATTTACCACATGTTATAAAACAGAAACAATAAGCCCTTTTTAATTAAAATGTATGTAGTTAATTCAAATTGTATTAAATAAAGATTTTTCATCGAGTTTAAAGCAAAGGTTTAATACTGCAATTGCATGAAATTGTGTACATAAGGGATTTATTAAATTCAAAAATAGATTGTATTATATATTCTGGATTTTGGTTATCTGAACGAACTTTTGAGGGAATTCTGAATTAATCTGATTTTGTGTGTATGATATTCGTACTAGTACGGTAGTATTATACGACTATTGTCATACTCAGCTCTGTAGGCTGGATTCTTTAATCTTATTTTAAGTAGGGACATGTGTATAGCTTGGCTTTCTTCTCGTATAGCAGTCTCTGTTTAGGATTAGTTGTAAAATCATAAAACAAATACAATAGATTAGTGAATAGATAACAAATACATACAATACAATATATAAATAAGTATTATAAGAAAAGGTTTGAAAGTTAAGAATTTAAAAATCTAAAATAATTCTCCGAATTTATTTTTTAAACAAAACTTCCCTTAACTTAAAGTTAACCATCTTTTTGAGGATTTCTGGGCATTTTTTGGTTGGGTCTTTGTTCTCCAGACTCAAATAGTTTTAACTAGAGTTCATTTAAATAAAATACAATTGATTTATATACGATAAATAAGATCTACGTGTCCTGATCAAACTTGAAAGAATGTGCAACTTAAAACTTTCCATAATCATCATATTCTTGGTCAATTCCTACAAAATCAAGTGAAATTGGATTATGGCCCATTGGATAGCAGCACCGAATTTCCTAATAATATGATGAGTAAGATTAATTAATTAATAACAAGATGCATAGACGAGAGACTTTGAAGAGAGGCAGGAACAGAGTGCCCTTTGTGGAAGAGATGCATTCGGAATTCGGATTAGTTTAACAAAATATATTGAGGATTTTCAGACCCTTTTTGGGGCAACTTCCGCATTATTTCGTGAACGTGAGACATGTTTAATTATTTAGTTTAATTGATTTGAAACATAAAAATAAATAAATTGTTAAAAAACGTTATGTAGTGAATCATTAAAGGTAGATTTTAATTTTTAAACGTTTCAAAACGTTTGCAATAGCTTAGGAAGCTATCTATTGCGAATCAATTTGCATTTGACTCCAAAAATTTGAATCCTCGCAAGGCAAACGGCTAATTAAAAATTCTATGATATTTTGACAATTATTTATTAAATTATCAGGTTCAATTAGGAGATTAAAAATTAGGAGACAATTTGTGCCAATTCCGTGTTTTTTAAACAGTTTGAAATATGACAACCCCCATGAACAATACATACTTGGACAATCCAAATTACAGTGGAAATGACGAAGACATAGACCCCCTACGGTTAGGTCAGTTGAGGTTAAACATGGAGAAGGATGAGGATGACACAGACTCAGTGCCAGTGTCAGGTATAATTAAAAATCCACCAACTTCGAAGGTAAGATAATTCTTTTTTCTAAAATTGCGCATATTACACTTAAAACTTTTTAAATTCTAATTTTTCCTTATTCCTTAAAAGGTCATGACCTCAGACGAGTACAGAAGGCACCTACAAAGACGTGGTAGACATACTCGGAATGAATCCGAAGATTGGGGGCCTGAAAATCGTCTACGTCCTCAAGCAAAGTCCAATTTTTTTAAAACTCTGTTGACACTTCCTTGCCAGTACGTAAAATGTTATTAATTGCATTGCATTTTTATTAAATTGTATATCAATCCAAGTAGATGCTGTAATTGGTGGCTGAATATCTGGAAGGGGAAGAGGGAGCTTAAACCGAGAGAGATATTTTTAAATTCTAGTATTAAAAAAGTTGGACCATCGGAAGAGAAATATGTTGCAAATATTATCAAAAATCAAAAGTATAATGTGTTTACGTTTCTTCCATTTGTAAGTTGACACTCTCTCTTATTTTATGAATCATTGCCTTATCTTTCTTTATATGCCATTGCTCAAAGAATGATAAGAATCTTTGTCACGAGTTTTTTAAGCACATGATTTTATTGGGTATACGGATATTCTTTGATTTCTAATATTATAGGCACTTGGGAATCAATTCAAATACTTCCTCAATGCTTATTTCCTCGTGATGGCCCTCTCACAGTTCATACCAGAAATTCGAATAGGATATTGGGTAAGTTTTGATGCTTACAAAAGATGATTGAAATTGATGATTTTTTTTTCAATTTACAGTACACCTATTGGGGTTAGACTTTGTCACTTGATGCATTTAAAAAAAATCGATTATAGTTATGTTTTAATTTGATTTGTCTTTAATTTAGGCCCACTTATTTTCGTCTTGTCCATAACATTAATCCGAGAAGCAAACGATGACCTCCGAAGACGCGGGCGTGATATGGAAATTAATAACCAAAAGTATCTACGTTTAAATCGACCCATTCCACCTGGATCTCATGGGAAAGCATCACCTCAAACTACACTTGTCCCAAGTAAAAACATAAAAGTTGGTGATCTAATCATCATTGAAAAAGATCAACGAGTTCCAGCAGATATGGTAAGCTATTTTTATTAGTACCAAGTACACTGTACAATAGTATATTTTACAAAGTTTTGATTGAGGTTTAAATGTTTAAAGGTTCTTGTACGCGCTTCCGCTGAGAGAAATAGCACATCTCCCATCAGATGCTTCATACGAACAGATCAGCTTGATGGTACTATTCTAAACCGCATTTTCAATGCCTTTTATAACCAAAAATATGTTGAATTTCAATAGGTGAAACTGATTGGAAGCTTCGACTCCCGATATTTCAATCTGATGTTAATGAGGATGTAGAACTCTTCAATCTAAATGTATCTGTATACGCAGAGAAGCCACAGACGCTTACAGATAGCTTCGTAGGGACCGTTACGAGATACAACGAAGAAGGAGAATCCCTTGATGAAGTTGGAATCTCGATAGAAAACACTCTTTGGGCGAATACGGTTCTTGCATCGGGGAATGCGGTTGGACTCGTCATTTACACTGGCCCTGAGACTCGGTATTTAATTAATTTGCCAATTTTAGCATTGTATCTAATCCATAAAAATCCCCATTAAGATCTGTCATGAATAACTCCATTCCTCGGAGTAAATTTGGGCTGATTGATCGAGAGATTAACAATCTGACAAAGGTAATTTACAATGCAAAATAAATCAGATTGGCATTTCATTAAAAACTTCATTTTAGATACTTTTCACCGCTGTAGCAGGCCTTGCCCTCCTAATGATGATGTTAAAGGGTTGGGAAGGACCCTGGTATCGCTACATGATTCGATTCATTCTTCTCTTCAGCTACATTATCCCCATTAGCCTTCGAGTCAACCTTGACCTGGCCAAAGCTTTTTATTCTTGGGTAATTCAGCGAGATAAGCGTATAGAAGGCACTGTGGTCCGTTCAACAACAATCCCTGAAGATCTAGGACGGATCTCTTACCTAATGTCAGACAAAACTGGGACTTTAACTCAGAATGAGATGATATTCAAACGCCTTTGTCATCAAACATCACAAACTGATTCAAGTAAAGAAATACGGAAACGACTTGGTGAAGGTTTACGAATACTTCTTGATAATCCACATGCATTCAAATGCCAACCACCTCCACCAAGTATGCTAGAACAACAGTATGCAGCCGGCTCCGCAAATGGAAGTCTATTTGGATCAGGTGAATTTTCAAGCTCAACATTGCGAGGATATCAATTTAAAAATGGAGGAAACTCTTCAATCCCCCGTAGACATTTCCCCGTAAAGTCAAGTAATAATGAAGTAAGCCGGATTGTAGAAGCTATAAAAGCGCTTGCAATATGCCATAATGTTACACCTGTAAATGAGGCGGCAGAGAGTGATGGGAATAGTTTGGATGAGATTTTAAATGAAGTGGAAAGGACACTTGGCATAGAGGGAGAGACTAACTATCAAGCTTCAAGCCCTGATGAAATTGCACTTGTAAAATTTGCAAAGGAATGTGGATTATCCCTAATCCGGCGAGATCAATCGCAAATGACGCTGAGGTCTTATGATCCAGCCCTGGATCTTGAATATGAAATCCTTCATATTTTTCCTTTTACCTCTGAAGCGAAACGGATGGGTTTAATTGTCAAAGTATGGCATTTTAAAACATTTTAGCGAATAAATCTATTAAAACTAATGCTAAATCTATTTAATATACTTTTAAGGATACGAGGAGTGAAGAAATCATATTCTATTTGAAGGGAGCTGATCAGATTATGCAGCAAATGGTTAGATTTTGAATTTAAGAAATTTAAATACGGATATATTGTATTAAAATGATTTGAAATTGGTTCCAGGTTCGATATAACGATTGGATGGATGAGGCAGTGGGGAATATGTCAAGAGAAGGGTTACGAACACTAGTTGTAGCGAAAAAAGGGCTGTCCAATGAAGAATATGATGCATTCCATCGAGCATACGAGCTAGCAAAAAGTAATAAGAATGCCCAAGAAAGGAGTATACAGATGAGCAGGGCTGTAGAGATGTTGGAGAAGGAGCTGGACTTGATTTGCGTTACAGGGGTTGAAGATACACTGCAAAAAGTGAGATTCGGATCAAATTGGCATTTGAAAGAAAGAATTGCATAATTTTTTATCTGTTTTTCAGGATGTAAAAGCTACACTGGAGACTATGAGGAATGCAGGGATTAAAATCTGGATGCTAACTGGGGATAAACTTGAGACTGCCGTTTGTATTGCAAAGAGTTCAAAGCTCGTGGCGTCACAACAGGAGATATTTGTATTTAAAGAAATTGCAGACCGTTCTGAAGCTTTTTCAGAGCTGAATGCGTTCAAAAAGAAGAATGATACGACACCGTTGATTATTCGTGGTGAATCCCTTGAGGTTTAAAAGAATTCCCATAAAAAATAATGAAATCAATTCCCTATACGAATATTTGTTGTTTATTCCAGGTCGTGTTGAAATACTATGAGAAAGAATTCATGGATCTTGCATGTAATTCCCCCGTTGTGGTCGTATGCCGATGCTCACCAACGCAAAAGGCGACCGTGGTAGATCTGGTCAAGAAACATACCAAGAAAGTGACGGCTGCAATTGGGGATGGAGGAAATGATGTAGCAATGATTCAACAAGCGGATGTAGGGATTGGAATAGAGGGGAAAGAAGGGAGGCAAGCTTCCCTTGCTGCAGATTTTTCAATAACTCAATTTGCGTTCATTGCTCCACTTCTACTGATTCATGGAAGATACAGCTATAAGCGTTCCGCATCTCTAGCTCAATTTGTAATGTATCGGGGATTTATAATTACAGTAATGCAGGCTGTATTTTCTTCAATCTTTTACTTTTCTTCCGTGGCTTTGTATCAAGGTTTGTAACTATTTGTATATTAGAGTTTTTCATTGATTTCTTATTGGAATTTTTTAAAATCTGCAGGTTTTTTGATGATTGGATATTCCACCGTTTATACAATGTTTCCTGTTTTTGCCCTTGTCCTGGATAAAGATGTAAAAGAAGATGATTTACTCAAATTGCCTGAGCTTTATGCGTATTTGGGGAAAGGCCGTTCTCTGACGCATAAAACTTTCTTTCTCTGGGTCCTCATCAGTGTTTATCAAGGTATGATGGATCATCGTACTACAATAGTATACTGAAATAGTAATTTCTCAATTTCTAAATGTGCATTTTTTAAAATATGTATTCTGATTTTGCCCATTTGAAGGTGGTGTTATAATGTACGGAGCGCTAATCCTTTTCCAAGATGAGTTTCTTCGCATTGTATCCATTTCCTTTACATCCCTCATTCTTACGGAGTTGATTATGGTCGCCCTTAAAATTCGGAATATGCACAGATTAATGGTTTTGGCAGAGGTTGTCTCCGTCGTCTTTTACGTCCTATCGCTGATTGTTTTCCATCAATTTTTTGGTAAGTGTGCGTCTTTAATTGGAATTTTGAAACAAAAACTTATAAATTGTATTTGAAAAATTGCAGATATAAATTTTATGCTGAGTTTTCCATTCTTCTGGAAAGTGTCGGTGATTACAATGGTTTCTTGCTTCCCCATTTACATTTTTAGATGCCTCATTCACAAGTATATTGCTCCTCCTAATTACTCCAAGCTTAGTTAAAATTAAATGGATACTGATAATTTGTATAATGTTTGTAAATTAACAAGTTAGACTGTTCGATACCTAAATTCATAATGCAATTTATGTATGTCTAATCCTTATACTCTATTGCTAACAAATTGGTAGGCGGCTGTAATTTGCCATAATTCTCCTTTGAAAAATTAAGAATTGTTCAATATTTTTGTGATTAGAATATAAATTTTTAATATTAAATTTTTACCTAATTTCCTTTTAATAAAAAAAGTCAATGAAATCATGATATGTGTTAGAAAGTACCTGATATTTTATGATAAACGATAATTTAGAATTAGGTTTAGTTTAATAAGTATATTTAATTAGCTGCATTTACAATAATTAACTCATCAATATCATTTCCATTTATAAACTGTAAATATAGATAAATCAATAAATATTCAAACTTTCAAAGGTTTTGATTCTAATAAAATATAACTAAAAACAATAAAGCAAATTAATTTCTAAACTTTAGCATTTTTCCCCTAACTCGATTACACTCTAAAATTGCGACGAAAAGACTTGTAAAGTTGCACATGCAATTTTTATAGATCAAATTCATGTATCTTTTAGGTAGAATATGTAATGCTGATTAACCAGACCACACTTGAGTGAAATACGGAATACGGAGATTAGTTATAGTCATGTTCCATAAATCTCTAGTCGCCCTAACTCTTTTCAAATGATGCACTCTTCAGTCGACGTCTTCCCATCTTTCACCGGATGAAAAGGAGCTTGCATTATTAATTATTTAGAAAGACTTTCATGAAATTCGTGAGCCACGTAAGGCTTTTTTAATTAAAAAGTATTTTAAAATGAAATAAAGATTTTTCATAGAGTTTAAAGCACAAGGTTTAATTCTGCATGCATTTCTGTAAGGGATTTATTGAATTCAAAAATAGATTGCATATATTCTGGATTTTGATTATCTGAATGAACTTTTAGGTGAATT
>JAAZTK010000894.1:0-16653 GCA_036507255.1 Megalothorax incertus
AAATAATAAATTTCATAAAATGCAACTTACATTGGGTTATTAACCCATCCATTCTCTTTTTCATCAAATCTTTAGCCTTTTGAACTTCATCCTCATACTTTGACTTTTCTAAAAGGATTGACATATGAATTTAGGAGTAGTTTAGAACGCTATACTTGATGATTTAATTTTAATCTGAAGTGTACCTTGAAGTAACCGTTTAACGTGAGCATTTGTAGATTGGATCATTGTATAGAAATGATTAGCATTTTTCTTGTTACATTCCTTTTCCAGCCAAGTTATCAATATTTTAACGGCATGTGTAAACGAGTCCTCAACTAATTTTTTAAAAAATATATTTATTTTAATACATACTGCATAGTTTAAAACTTTAAATCATAAACACCTTTTAACTTTTCCGAAACTTCAACCATATTAGCAGCGGAGAACTGAACAACTGGTGTAGGGCTTGGGGATTGAGGAGCCAGTTCATTTTCAAGTCTTTCCCTGTGTCTTTGCTCCCTCTGAAGTTGGCGTTGTTTGCATTCCTGTAAAATGGAAGATTAAAAAACTCATCTAATTGTACAGGGCTTTTAGGCTTACCCAATCGAAAAAGTCATCTCTAATCAGTGATAAAGAATGTTCAAGAATTATTTGAGAAATACAAATTAGAATAATTTAAATTTTAGAATATGTATTTAAATTGGCGTACCTAGCTTGAGCATAATCGATATGTAATCTTCCGCAATTTTGAGGATCTACGAGTACAATATATTTATGTAAAGGTGCAATAAAATACTTATAGCTCATCCTCCATACATAAATCACCTATTTTTGCATACTTACCAGCATTTGAGCCTATCCGAATTCGATATCCGGATAACAGCAGTGCTTTATCAATGTCAGATCTAAATGGGGGTGAAATGCATAGAGTTTAGACATTGCATTTCATATACAAAATGTAAATCATTTCTTTCCTTACTCCAATTCAAATCTTATATGGCAGAAATTCTTTTTGCTCATCCTAATCGTAGTAATTTCTCCGCATCTTTCGAATATTTCTCGAATCAGAGATTCAGATATTTTTTCCGGAAGTCCTCCTACAAACACTGTTCTGCATCCTTGTGGTCTATCTCTTGTTGTCGGCGTTGGTGCATTTGGATTCGGGGGGAATAGCGTACATTTCGTAGATTTACAATGAATAATTTCTTTTCCTCCCTCTCGATTTTGGGCAGGTTGAAATAAATTCCCCTCATTATTGTTTATAATTGGATTTAGCATCTGTGGAACTGGAGGAGGAGGATTTTGCATAGGAAGTGGATTGAGAGCAATTCCATATAACATATTTGGTTCACCCAATACTCCTAACGTTGGATATCCTAAGGATTGAAGCATTTGAGGATTCCAAGAGGAAGGACGATTTCCATTCTCTACTCTCTTTCTGTTCTCCTCGGTAGAGTCTGGGGAAATTATTGACACGTTTGAGGATTGTTGTAATTGTGGAATTTGAGCATGATGTGGCGGAGGAACCATCAGAGGAGCTGAGGTCATAATTGGAACTCCGATTCCGATCCCCAAATGTCCTCCTACAATAAAATAATTGTGTTTAACATCTTTAAATATTGTCTTTTCATTTTAATGTCAGTTTACCGGGTGTAGAAACCATTCCAATAGCTACCCCTGAGTGTGGATGATTTGGATCTAAGAATAGAGGAGAGAAAAATCAATAAACTGCAAGAAGAAACCTCAAATATTGCACTTACTCATTGCTTTGTACTCTTTAAACGGAAATGTGCCTCGTAGGTAGGTATTTTTAAATTAAATCACTCGCATTTTAAGAAATGCTTCAACTGAGAAAAAGAAATGCACGATTCTTTTTTTTCACGAGGAACATCTGCTCCTGATTTAATCCTCGTCTAAACAAGCAGTGGAAAATCGGAAGTAAATAACACTCGCTCATGCTCCCTCCCGGGTTCTCTCCCTCGGATAGTTCCGGAGTTCGGCGGAACTCGGGGTATTTGAGTTTCGCCCAGCTTGAAATTCTGTAAATAAACAATACCTAAAAATCATTTCAAAGTCTCTGGTTTAAAGCATTTTAAATTTTAATATTAATATGATTAACTGGCGTTGTCGAGTGTACGTACATCAACTAGTCAAGATTGAAGTCCAAAATCTGAAGGTAAGCCATCAATCATTCGATAGACATGTTATTGTATATTGAATGAATTTTTTCTCATTTACAGAAAGTCGCATTAAGTATGTGAAGCTCTAGTCTAAACTCTAAAATAATGAAGGCAACAACGGAATCTTCCTCGGAAGAAGATGCAGAGGGTTACAAAGGAAGAAGGCTGAGTAGTTGGGAGGCTAATATTCTCATTCGGCAAGAGAATGAAGAAAGTCATTATATTTTAATGAAAAATCTACAGATTGGAACATTGAATCCAAATGCCAAGTTCAGGGGAGATAGCCTCCTATCATTGGCAATCAAGTGTAAAAATCTTAAGGCAATTTCCTTGCTTCTCGAAAATGGATTTGATCCGAATCTCAAGTCTTACGAAGGAGGAAGGCATGAAACACCCCTCATTACTGCAACTAGATTCAAACTAAAGCCAATTGCACAATTACTAATTGAAAAGGGGTGTAATTTAAACGAGACAAACTTTTATGGGTAAGTTTTGATGAATGATTGATTGAAATTTGCAGCCCTTGATAATCTTGGAATGCTTTTTTTTAGGAAAAATGCTCTATTTCAAGCTGTTGTTGAAAATGCGTTTGACATCCTGGAATTGATCCTGCAAAACATGGGATTTTGCGACAAGGAAGATGCCCATGAAGTAACCAATTGTCCCTTGGCCAAAGCAATGAGTGAATCAAATTTGTATCCCTTGAAAAAGAAGAGTTTGAGGATTCTTTTAAAATACAATTTCCATTGTGAATGTTTTAACACTACAAAATGGGTGGAAAATAACTTCCCAATCAAAGACGCTGAGCTCCTCAATTTGCTCTATATTAGTAAGGGCATGCAATTACCCAATGTAAAGCCTGACAATCAAATTAATAGATCGAATTATTCTCTTTCTGATCTCTCTAGAATTACTATAAGACATAGCGTTTTATCTCATGTAATTCGTAATGACAGCAATCATAGTACAAATAATTTTTATCAAGCCGTTAACAAACTTGCATTGCCAAAAATACTTGTCAATTATTTAATGGTCTCATAAAAGTAATTACCTAAATGTAACATGCCATTACCGATTGCGATCTATCGGATCAACGGATTCGGGCCCTTCGGGGTCGAAGGCTAAAAAACATGTCAAATGTCGTACATACTACGATTATCGTAGCTAATCGGGAAAGCAAATGATTAATAAAGCATTAAATTCATAATTATTATTGTAGCAAGAATAATGATCCAACTTTTTACTTTTAATTTAATAAAAAAAAATTAAAAACCAATCTATCCACCTTGAATTAAAACGTTTTAAAATCTCATTTTAATCGACTAAATTCTACTCCAAAACGTGGTAAATCTCCGGTCAAAATCTGTCAAAAATATTGAACCACCACAATCAACCTGGAACTGAATTAATTCTTAATTAATTATTCATCAAGTAAGTTAATTAGCCCACGTATTAATACTTCAAGTAATTAGCTACCCTAATTAAACAAAGGAAAGTCAAAAATAGGCCATCAAGAAATTCTTGAACTTTATGTTAAATGACGTGGCTACCTACCTAAATATTTAAAGGCAGCAGGCTGGTTAATAATTTAATTATTGACTTTGGATTTTTTAATTCTGCAGGTCTGAGGTCACAATGAGTTTTTCACGAGAGGATACTGTATTTCTATTTGATGTTGATGGAACTCTGACTCTCCCCAGAAAGGTACGTAGAATAATTCACTGCAATGCAATGATTTACATATTTCAGTAAATTGCATCATTAAATTAATATTTAATTAATATTATTAATCACTATTTTAGGTAATTGCTCCTGAGCTCTTAAAGTTCTTACTGGAAGATGTTAAACCTAGAGTGAGGATTGCCATTGTAAGTGGCTCGGATATAGAAAAGATTCAGGAACAAATTGGCACTATTGAAGGTTCGTTAATTATACTATTTAATAAGTTAATAACATGTTTATTAAACATTCAATCTTCATCTTGTTACACAGATCTCGACAAGTTTGATTATGTATTTTCCGAGAATGGACTACTTGCATTTGAGCCAAAACCCGAAGGAAGGCAAATCATTTCTAATCAATCAATTCTTAAACATATGGGAGAGGAGAAGCTTCAAAAATTCATCAATTTTGCCCTCGGGTATTTGAGTCAACTGACTCTTCCGAAAAAGCGTGGAAATTTTATCGAATTTCGAGCAGGAATGATAAATATATGTCCAGTTGGAAGAAGTTGTACTTATGATGAAAGGCTTGAATTCTCCGCATATGATCAGGTAATTTACAATATCTTAAAACTTTCTGTTCTAAATAGGAATTTTAAATCAGGAGCATCATATACGAGAGAATCTTATAGAGGCTTTAAAGAAAGAATTCCCAAATTTTGGCTTGACTTTTGCTATTGGAGGACAAATATCCGTAGATGTTTATCCTGATGGTATAAACTTTTGTCTAATAAATATTACCTAATATAAAGTATTCGATGATTAATATTCCTATCTTTTTAGGATGGAATAAAACCTACTGCCTTCAATTCCTTGAAAAATATCCCAAGATTTACTTTTTCGGTGACAAGACAAGCCAGGGTGGAAATGATTACGAAATCTACGAAGACAAACGAACGATTGGACAATCTGTCAAAGGTTTGTCATCAACATTAAACTTTTGAAAGGAAACTTTAGTTTGAAATTCTTTATACTTTAGGTCCAGAGGACACGAAACAAGTCCTTAAAAAACTTCTTGGAATTTAATGATTTTAAAACTTCAACTTTTTAATCATTGCAATTCTAGTTTAGAATGATTTTATTAATAAAATTTATAAAAAATTAAGCCAAATAATTTTAATTCAAATTAAGCAGAATTCGATATGAATTTGTACATTTTACCAGTTAGTTTTTTAATGCAATAAAATCAATTTGTAATTTACAAATACTATTGGAATTATATTTCATTTATTACATCCCTCTTGCTTACACAAGTACAAGTTACGAAATAAGTACGATAATTGGCAAATATTAAGTACTTTAAAAGAATTTTTCCAATACAATTCAAAACTCAAAGGACAAACTGGCTCAAAATCACTTCCAGGGGGAAAGGTTCCTAAGCATTGGATTAGTGGAGTAATTCCCAAAAAGTCCATTCAAAAGGGCGACCCCGTAACCTTAAAATGGTTGAATAAATTATAATATGTTTATAACTTTATACAGTCCATACAAATGTATATTATTACCGGTGGCCCTTTCTCCAGATTCCACTGGACTTGCAATGTCAAAATGTGCCCAAACTCCAGGCCAATCAAAGCTGCCGAGATGTGATAGAATAAAGAGCCCTGCACACGAGGCTTGGGCGTTACTCCTGTCTTGAACTGAATTCTTCATATCTAATTATGGATGAAATTAGGGATTTAAAAAAAAGTACAAGGATACTATAATTGTAGTATTTAAACCTGCAATGGCGGAATTGAACTCTGAAAAATGTAGTTCCGGCGCAAAGGGCAATGGGAAGACAAGATCCCCACTGGATTTCCCAACAATTCGTGCAGCATTCTCCCATTACTACGAGAAATATATAAAAATTAATAATTAATGAAAAATCCCCATCATTTAATTTAATCACCTTCATTATTTGTCAAAATTGCAGCGTGATATTTCCCAGTTGCGATGCCCTATTTATAAGATTATTTTCAAGTCCAAGAGATATTTTTATCCGAAGCAGTACAGTCTGTACTGTACAAATATAAGCCAATTATTACTTGGGCTCCAGTGAGAGTCGCCATATCTATAATGATCTCAGCATTCAAATCTTCACGGGCATAAGCTCTGAAAATCAAATGCAAAATTAATATTTGCACTTTTTTAAGGACTCTGTGATTATAGTATAGTATACTTACACTCCATCACCCAAAACGAGTCGTCCCTCTGCATCTGTGTTATTAACCTCGACTGTTCTTTTTTTTTTTTTAAAAAAATTATTCAAATTATTAGCATTTTAAATCTTTGATTAGACAAAAGACTTACTTTTTGGAGTACAACGTGATCACATCGTCAGGGCGAGTGGCCTAGAATATAATATTGTATTATTTATAGACAATTAAACTAATATTATTATATAGTCCAGCACTTTAATTCTAATTTTAAAATACCAATGGCCCGACAGCATTTTCTGCGAGGCAAAGAACTGCATGAAGATTCTCCTTGAACCCACTCCTTACGGCCAAATAGAATGCATTCAAAATTGCTGATGCTCTACAAAAAGACAATTGGGTTCTCACAAATTGATCTTATAACTGTTATAAGGATAATCTTTCCTCCACTTACCCTCCGCAATCTCTCTTCATACTACACATTCCTACCCTGCTCTTGATGCAAAGGCCACCAGTATCGTAAACAATCCCTAAAACAAATCAAATTCATTATTTAAACTTTAAAGTATAATTTCAAGAAACATTTACCTTTTCCAACCCAAGCGATATTCTTTTGAGCACCAGGAGGTTTGTGACTTAAAACAACTAAAACCAGAAAATATTCAATTAAGAATTTATTAAAGGATTGTAATTAGTAAAGGATTGTAATTAAAACGAACCAAGGGCTGGAGGATGCTCTGCGGCTCTAAAGGATTTTGAATTTATTTAATAGCTAAATAAAAGATTATATTTTTAGTATTTTTGGTACCTTCCAACAGAGTAAATTCCTCCGAATCCCCTTTCCTTCAGCTCTTCTCCACGAATAACGAGCGGCGTAATGCCCAATTTCTTTCCAATATCTTCAGCTTCCTGAAATACCATTTTGATTAACCGAATCTAAAAATATATAGATTTGGGAAAACATACCTTAACAAATTGCGTAGTATTCATCGTACTACAAGGAATGTCGATAATCCTCGCCGTATTTCTTACAGCAAAAGCTCCATCCTCGAGACACTTTATATCAATATATCAATTATTATTTTTAAATTTTAATTCAATATCAGAATATAAAAATCGAGACCCTTACCTTGATATCCTCACTCGTTAATTTATCCTGGCCAATACTCCCCGAAGATTTATCAACCAAAATGAATTCAACTATAGCTTTTGACGGCTCCTTTTCTTGAGCTTTTGATTTCATCGAGTACAGGGGGAATGCTTTTGCCACTAGATTATAAATTAAATGTAAAATTGCAATAAAATATATTCACAGGTTAACGGTACCTGCCATTCCAGACGCGAAAACATCAGAACGTTCGCATACAATCACAATGTACTCATCTACGAGATTTGACAGATTCTTGATAATCTTTGTCAAAGAATGAGCTCTCGAAGGAGTATTATGTCTGCTGCAGGCCTAACAAAATTACAGATAATTTAAATGGTTTTTTGGATGTAAAAGTAGATCTAAAAACCTTTGGCAAAGCTGCTACTGATGCGAAATTCATGTACAAGGGACAAGAGTCGGTGGGAGAAGGCTGTAGGCTTTCTATTGCAGATTTAAACACCTTTTGATTGAAATAAAATATGAGATTAATTGGGTTATTTTAAAGATTTATGCTCATACCTCTTCTGTGACTCGTGGCTCGAGTTTTGCCTTGATAATATCATATTGCAAGAGCTGCAGATTATCCAACTGACCAACTATTGTCACCGGAAACTTTCTTGGATCCGTTTGTTCCAAATTCGCAGAGAACTTGACCTCGACACCCATATTTTTTTCGTTAAACTTTTCCTTTTGAGATATGCGAGTGCCTAAAATTAAAATGAATAATTACAATTAAAATCAGCGTTTATAAACTATAGAAGGAAGTAGGTAGTACCTTTATATGTTCCACAAAACCGTATAAAATTCAAGTGTATTCTCTGATTAGAATTGACCAAGTTCAAGGGACTTGTACGATAAGGAGAGCCAGAAGAACAAACTTTAATTATTGAACTAGCCGGACAAGACCAAGACTTTAATGTTGATATAAGCCAAGAGGACTGGTATCTGCAATTGAGATAATGGTTAAAGATAAACTTACAATATTTATCGTTAATTTAATAGCCCTTGAGTTCTGGGTATACCGCATTAGAAATGATGAATTTTTGGATTTATCGCTTTTGATTCCACTGACAAGTGTTCAAGTGACCAAAGTGGCGACAGCAGGATTCTGAACTATTCAAATAGAAAAAGATAAGCATTAATTTTATAATAGTGTCAAAAGGTCAAGCTCAAAAATGAAATTGAATATTTTGAAAACTGACACCCCATAAAAATACTATTTTTGTCATTTGCATTTGAAATACGAGATAATTGGTATGATTAATCACATTTAAATTATATGGCTTACCACGAATGTACCAGGATGTCAACTGACGATGCTCGGGTATGTCACAATGACTCAAAATTTCTGGACAAATGCCGAAAACAAAAAATTCAAATTAAACAATTTTAAACACTTCGCAAAAAGAGATGGCATTATAGGCGTACATATAATTCGAAAACGCGTTCCCATTGCATAAAAATTGCTGTTCAAAGGTTGCTTTTATAATCCTAAAACGCTTTAAAAAATTAATTAAATTTTTATAAAGGATCTGAGGGTCATGTCAAGATGTCAATTGTGGTATATCAGTAATTAAGATATAGTAAAAGGGCTCATGCAGAATAATGAATTTGACCATTGCATTGCATTGAAATTGCAGTAAAGTTTGGTAGTTTGCCCCTAAAAAGCAAGTTCTCCCAAAATGAATAAATTTTATTGGCACTGAAATCAAGCCGAGAGCTAGAGAGATAACAATTTAGCTAGAATGGGTCCATTAAGATTTATAGGTGAGTTATAGTCCAAGATGATATCTGAATGGTGTTTCACGCAGAGTACAATTCTTTTTGTTCCACCCGCTCATTTACGGACCCTTTCAATTGCAATTGCAAAGTCTCTGCACACACACAATTGCTTAATGAGCACTGGTCGGTTCATTATTCTAATTAATTCTCATTAATTGAGCTGCGACTATATCTCTCTGTACCACACCAAAAATGACTTGTTTAATGTTTTACTTTTGTTGAGGGGGAGGGATCTCAAGGCAGACGCTGAGAGTCGGGCGAGGAATAGAACAATCCGAATCATCAAGAAGGGGGAGAAGAAGTAAGAAATTAGAGGGTAGCATCAATAGCTGCATACGTGGGGAAATAAAAAGAGCAATAATAAACACCTCTATCTAATCAACAGAAGAAGAAGAGGGAATAAAATGAAATAAACCCCCCGCGTATGAACATTTTATCCACAATCTTGAGGAATCATCGCTTACCTAATATCCTAATGCTAGATTTTAAGACAAGCAAATCAGTTTATATTTTCATATAGAATGGCATGATCAAAGGGATCATAAATCTCCGAATGATCAAAGTGAAGATTATAAGCTTCATGGTCAATGTGCTAAATGTAACTTTTTCACAATCATCAAACAAGGATTACGCATCTTAGGATTAATTTCAAAGTGTGTTGTCCAGGGTCGAGTGTCAAACTCAATCCTCAAGAATAACTACCTAGTAGATTTAATCATCTTATTATAGGCTTTCACCTCCGTTATACTTATGAGTTATGAGTTATGACCCTTTGAATCTTGATCGTTACAGCTATTTTAATGTAGACTCTCTTTTGACAATATCATATTTACTCGCAAGTAGATGACAAAATATCAGAACATTTTAACAAATATACAAGTATAGGTACAGAATCCCAAATGCGTAGTTTATCCAAACCTTCGCAAACTTTGGACTCTTTAACCTCAAAAGGGTTTATTAATATTTGGAATTCCACTATTTGTAATTATAATTCTCAATACTCTATCCTATCCTCAAGACTATAACTTATTAAA
This sequence comes from Megalothorax incertus, assembly GCA_036507255.1. NCBI lineage: Eukaryota > Metazoa > Arthropoda > Collembola > Neelipleona > Neelidae > Megalothorax > Megalothorax incertus. The sequence continues at coordinate 9,988 of JAAZTK010000894.1, forward strand.
ATATTGTAATTCATTGTGTTTTAATGACTCGACTAGCCAGATTGAATACAATAAGCCTGACTTAGGCCCCAAGACCATTGAAAATTTTCCATATGCACGAATAATGCACCCAATAACCTGTACATTGTAAAGCTTATACAATAAACCGTAGATTTCCGTGTAAAAGATAAATCCACAATAAACTTTGTTTCAGTTAACTAGCCCTACCACTACGTCTGTACCATATTTTGATCAAGGGATTGCAAGCTAAGTTTTTGGGTGGGGTTAAAGGGAGAAGTTGTAGGTAGTGAGTGAGTAGAAATGCGGTGGATTCTATCTAATTGGAGTATAGCCGCAAGGTCTAATCAATGAGGAACTCTCTCGATCTCTTTTCGTCTCCCATCCCTTGTCTATCCCTTGTCTCCGAATTATGTACCCCAACTAAACGCATTTCTTTCTTTCCCCCCTTTCCTTCCTTCTGTCTATTATGAATGAGCTCAAATACAAATAATACGCCCTTTTCATGAGTTCCAAAGCTAACTAACTGGACCATAAGTAATTCAACTTGCTCCTCTTACTCCTAAGCTCTCAAGGATTGGGAAAAAGTTTACCGATGTGGGGAGAGAATTTATCGGACTACTTATGACTCATTTGCGCCTCTCAGGCTTTTTTCGTGGCTTGTTCTTTTTATGATTTGACTACATCTTTCAAAATTCAAAAGGGGTTTCATTAGAATTTAAAGCTAAACTCGTAAAATATTTTTGGGAGATCCAAAGCTTGGCTTCTAATGAAAGATTGAGCTCACTCATTCTAGCTTCCACTAATTATCTGTATATTATAACTGCACTCAATATGTATAAATGCATCTATAGGTATTTATTCATCAGTGCTCATACTGAAATAGTACTAATATCTTGATGGAGAACTCGAGAATTGTTTCATATAGTGGGATTTGAAGAGTTTACGGGCTGACATTCGACGCACACGGCCAGTCAAGTCTCAAGATTTTTAATTGTTCTTTACTGCCCAAATAAAATAACAACATTTATCAACTACTCGAGAGCTGATGATGAAGGAAGAGATGATCCTTTGAAATTGCTATTAGATCCGATGAATCCACCTGTGCCTTGTTTTGAAGCCTACCTAGAGAGCTTTGAAATTGTAACTAAAAGATACCTGCTAAACAATTTAGAAATTGGACTTGTACTCGTACTGCTTGTACTCATTAATCACAGCTGGGGTTTGTAAAATGACAGAAGAACTGAACGCGGACTTTGCCTCTGCTCGCCGCGTGCTCTGCTTGTGGATTTCTATTTGCCTGATTGGAAATTCCTTGAACCATCCGGTCCGAGTGTGCAAAGATGTATTTCTGTTGATTGTAATTAGTAACACATAGGATGAATACACGGATGCCGTTTGAAATTTGAATACATTCTATTGGGCTATTTAAGTATGTAAATCTACGGCGGCGAAACCTAAAGGCTTTGTTAAATGGTAAATAATAAGTGTATCTAACTACGATATCTACTAGTACATTGTTACATGGAGGGGGCTTCACCTGCAATAATGTGAATTTCAAATGGTAGGGTGGGCTTTTGTTTGGGCGATAGAATTGGATGTCAATCTGGATTGAGAGGGCTCTAGAAATGGACATGCCAATCGGACCATTTGTGATTATTTACACCGGCACAGAAGGTAATTGCCCGTTGAATATAATTAGATGAGAGCCGGGTTGTGACATGTGTAGAAATTGCCACCACCGACACTCGTAAAAATCTATCTGGGCCTTCTGCCAGTTGTACCCGATTAGCTTTGGTCCTTCTGTTCCTCGTGGACATTAATAGTAAGAGCAAATATTATAACTCGTATTTCAGGGTGAAATGAGCAAGTTTCATCAAATGATTTTTGGGAGCTGGAGCTGATTTCCAGATGAAAATGAATAAAGGCGTCTGGTCTGATCTGACCAGAATAATAAATACTAGAAATGTGAATGAATTTATTCACCTGCTCTTTATATGCCGTAGCATAAGCCGGTTCATCTTATGATCTGGTTCTGGTGGTTTTGAGGAGTGGTCCTAAGGCTCTCTCTCAAGTCAAGTAGAGATGCTGCACATATATGTAGGCCGGTAAGAGCCCTTTAAAATCGCTCCGAGACTTTAGTTTTTTTTTGCATTATTCGGGCGGATAGTATATGGGCTCGTAATAGAGCCCAGGGTGGTGGTCTGAGCCAGGCACTCGCACTGCACGCGACACCCGTGACCTTTCGCTTCTCGGCCGTGTGCACTCTTGATGATCATCTACAAAATTATCCTATTCCAAAGCCTACTATTAAATCTCGGTATAAACTAGAAACCAATATAAATTTCATACTTAATTTTTGAAATTCTGGACCATATTCTTTTTAAAAGCCAAGCTTCCAACATCTTCTGTAAAGATCACATACGATAATACTGTTCAAGTTGAGATAATAAAAAAAAGAGGAATCATTTTGCCTTTGGTCATCTACATTTAGGGAATACTCACTCGAAGAAATGTCTCAGGGCAAAATCGGAATCGATTAATCTAAGTAATTCAAATTACAGGGGAGAAACGCGTGGAGCTCGAATTCAGAGCTTTTAATCATTGTGATTATTTACTGGGTCAATTCCGATCGTTCGGCATCATGACACGCCATCCTGAAAAATAGAGATTTACATTCCAGAATATTATAGGAACAGGGAATGAGATGCATCTGCTACTCCTTCCAAGTTCCAGGACCATTATTATTAGCTGTAGGAATGCATAAATAAAGATTGGTCCTGGAAATGCACATTCTTTATCCTTATACTATTTGAGAATTTAAATACTTTTATAATATGCAGGCTTCTTTAGGAGGAGGAGGAGGAGGATGGGAGCAAGTTTAGCTTAAAAAATACAGGGTCCAGCTTCGACTCATTATTCACTCTACTAGTATTTTAGTATGGAGGAATGCGGGTTGAACCTTATAATTTCGAATTCCCATATCCATGTATTACTACTACAGAGTGAAGAGTGGTACACACCTGTGCCTGCTCCCTCCTCATCATCATTCCTCTGTTTTTAATAATATTGTGAGTTTTTTATCCGTTCTGATGATGATTTTGATATGTGATGGGATGAGGAGTTGAGAAGGGAGCCTTTTTGTCTATTAAACTCATGCACCGTACACACCTCAGTCCTCAACAGATTCGGACGGAAGGGCGGACGGATGCCCAAGAGTCTGGTTCTGGTTTCACCTTTCTCTCTCGCTCCCTTGTACTTTTTATAGTTTGTTACCTTTAGAATTAGTTACATTTCATCCCAATTCCCAAATAAGCATTCATCCTATGTATAATTAATTCCAAATCCTTCGTTTAATGAGACGCTTGGGAATTCTAAAAAATGTTCTGGGAAATTTTGACCAAAATTAAGGATTTCAAGATCAAGGGATCAAGATTCAAAGCATTACAGGGCTTGATTTTTATTAAAGGCCAATATCAGTAATTTTGAAGAGGAGTTTACCCGAAATTGGGGAATTTCGAACCCAAGTTTGATTTCCAACTTTTGTGGAAAAAAAAGAAACCCTTTCTCCAATGAAATTAACCCCATAAAATTGATTAGGGGATTGAGCCAGATCATTATCCTTTGGATCATTTATGATCTTTAATTTTAATAGGATAAGTGCTCTGTTTTAAAGAAATCTCAAAAGTTCATAAAGCTCAAGAACTATGTAATTCTGAGCCGAGAGATACTTAGAAATTAACAATTTCACCCAATGATCAATCTCAAGATTAGTACTATCCGTTCATACCATAAATCATAAAATCATAGTCATTAAAAAAACTCTTCTCATCCATCCATCTATCCCATGTCCGTTAAATCCATCCCTCAATTTCTGTCTGGTCCCTTCACTCAGGATCAGTCCTTCACCCCTACGATTAGAGTAGTTCTCACAATTCAAGAGTATGGTTTCAAAAGTACAAGTTGTGTGCACTTCACAATTCCTAATTAAAAATAAAGGGGTGAACTGAAATAATATCGTACTAATAAGCAGCAAGGTATGTACTAGGTCCTAGGATCACCCTTTGAATTATTGAAATACATTGTTGGGATAACTTCCAACTCTGTACGAATCCTCTCCAATTGTCAGTTTCAAGTGGACTTGAAAAAAAGACATATGATCCTATAGATTTACTCATTAGAGCCAACATCACTGCCAATCCCTTGAAAGAGATACCCTTTCGGGCAACACGCGCCCCGCATATCGCAAATTTCTATTTCATTTTTACTGTCCAAGTCCTACTAGTAAATATTCCTCCCTCAATAACGGGATTTTTTGTTTGATTTAATAACTAAGATAGCCATTTTGTACTCGAGAGTACAAAGATTGTTGTAAATGAGCCATGGGCAAAAAGGGAGCTCTCCAAGCTCTCAATCCATTGAGTACACAAATTGTTTGTGTGCATATATCTTTATAGAAATCTCTGCTGAATCCCTCTACCCCTCAATTATAATGAGTAACAATGTCCTCTACTCATTTTTCATTAGCTGGATTTCGAGATACTCGTGTATTTATCCGTTTTGTAAAGCTTGAAAAAAGTGAAACGAGTATTACATACCTATTTGATGAGATGTACGGAATTCAATTGAACAGATTAGCATTAGAGCTGAGGTGAAATAAGCTAGTTATTCTAATAAGCACCCTCATGTGTAACGAAGGGGTTGGCTTTCCGAGGTTTGATACAAGTTTTTACAGGTTTTTGAGGGAACCCTTTTATTAGGCTGATAAATCACGGTGATGACAGCCGAATTCATAAGATCTTATCTTTCTATCCTTTGTATTAAACTAGTCTTGGATCGTATCTCGATCATAGTACTTGTAGGCATTTACATAATTTGAGATTTGAACCATTCCTTCAAGAGATTCCAATTTCCATCATTCCTCCAATCTATCTAATAGTAGAAAGTGTATGATATAATGATAATAGCTTAATGGAAAGTGTTATAATTTGAAAGGTAATTCGGATATCCTTTCCTTTCCTGAAAAAAAATCTAGATTAAATTATAATAAAGTAAATTGCATTGCATCCTGAGACCCGAATCCGATTTATCCCGAGCTCTCGAGAGAAGGATTATTCACTCGTCAGATTGATCCATTTGAGTATTGTGGCTCTCCAAAAGGGTGCTTCAACTCGGAGAGGGGTAGCAGCATGTTCAAAGCCTTTGTAAATCAATCGACAATGCTCTATTACGTCGAGTATTAACAAGATTTTAAAGCTTTTTTTAAAACTTCAACTGATCATGTACTAATATCTAATTGAAATAAGCCTCCTCAAAGGCCCCTACCAAACAATAATAATATGCAAAATTGTACAACCCCTAATAGCCCTTTGTTGTTTCCTAATTTGTTACAACAAACAATCTACAGTTCTATTAGCTCAGAGTTGCATTCGGTTTTAAAATTGTTTTTAAAATTGTAATTTGTAATTTCGGCATCTAACAATTTCGGCCCGTTCGAACTTGTACTGAAATAGACAAAGTTTTAATCCGATTTTTTGCTTAGAAACAAACCTAGCCTTGTTTTCCACTCCAAATCCCTCATCCTCATCTCAACATCAAAGACTCTCGATGGATTTCCAACAGCCCCCATTTAACTAATTCACCCAGTTCAAAAACATTCAATCTTTTTACTCTACAAATAGGTAGTCTCAATTACTCTAGAATCTAGATGGAAATGTTTTTTCTCTTCAGCTCCACATCTGCACCACCTTTGTATAAATGTAAAATGGAACTAAATCCTCGACCCTCCTTCCAATCAATACCAATCACTTGAGCCAATTTAATTCTAATCATTTGCAGATCCTGCAAAGAGTTCATCAGTTCAAATCAACGTGGCCCTTGAACCAGGCCTGCACCTATTAGCTTTGCATAAATAATTCCAAATAATTTAAGAATTGATTTGGAACTGGTATTATAAGGAAATTACTCTTGGCTCAATTCTTGTGGCTTCCAGGGCCCAGTGGCTTACAAGAGTTTGTCCTTGTATATTATTCTTGTTTGTCTTTCCCTTAAAAAAGAAAATAAACTGATTTTTCCCCTTTGAGAGAGAGACTGCACAGAGGAGGAGGAGGTGAACTGATCCTGAGAATGAAAGAAAAAGATTAAAGGGTTGTTGAGGCCGACTGAAACCGAACTGACATGTCGAGAGTGAATTGAAGAAACTGCTTTGCGGTAAAACAAGAAATGGAATACGACCGTACAGTTCCCCCCAACCCAATACAAATAATAATCTAGATTTGTTTTTCAGTCAAACCGAAAAGATTGATTTTTTTGCTTGGAAGAGAAAGAGCTTTGCGGAACTACTACAAGGAAATGATAACAAAGTCTTTAGAGTTTCTACAAATTTATTAATAGAATATGATTGATTGTTTTGACAAATGCTAACATTACAGATATTTCCTCGATGGACAATTAACTAAGCTTATATCCGCATTTTTCAATTTTAACTTTACTACCGAAATCCGGGTATATTCCTCAACCAATTTATTAAAAGGGTTGTAATATTGTTAATATCTGTATGCGTACTAGAATTTTTTGCAGAGATCTAAGGAGGATTTTGTGAAATGTACTTTACTCGGGTTTTATTATCCTTATCTGGAGATGGAGAAAGGGGGAAATCTTGAGGGGGGA
>JAAZTK010000895.1:0-16652 GCA_036507255.1 Megalothorax incertus
TGAAGTGCAATACCCAATGGGTTCAGAAGAGAGTATGGAGACTCAAATAAGTCAAGCATTCCTCGAGGTTGATGAGGAAGAGGAGGAGGAAGAAGTTGACCAAGTACATGAACCTAATGCTGAAAACTCAATGGATGTAGACTTTTTAAAACGAGTCCTCCTTGGGTCAAGACCTACTAATAACCGAACCCTTTCTTGTGAGCAAAGTAGCTCTCAGCATTTGTGGAGTGCAGGTAAAAAACCCAAGAAGCGGACCAGCGCACCTCAATTTGGAAGGACGAATACTATAAAAAATGCTGGTAAATTAAAGGATATTTTTTAATTAGCGAGACCTACATTTTCCAAATTTTATAGTTATCCTGAGGAGTAGAAGGAGCTGGCCTGTTGCACCGCGTATTCATTCGTACGTTTAAAAGTTTACAAATCTTTTGCTTTGAATTCTACTACCCTATAGTATTGTTCGGATATTAATTTGAGGCAAAAAATTATCTTGAGAAGCCTGTATTCTCTTTTTTCTCCAATAATTCTAAAGATAGTTCCTGAGAATCCTTATTGATTCTCTCTGAACAAAAAATAGATTAATTTCCAATTGCATGAACCCTATTCAATGGTAAGTAGGTCGTGTCTCGAATCCTCGGAAGCTGCTATGAAAGAATGAAGCTATGATATCTTTTTTTGGGTTATTAAAATAAATTTTGGCAATTATCCCAATGTCTCTACTCCTCCCCATTGTCCGTTATGTCCTTCTCGTACTCTATTATCTTTGAATTTCCTATAGGGCTTAAATGGTGAAATTCCTTATTGGGCCCAAATGCGAGATTAGTAGTTCTAATCTCTTCTAATCTTGTCATTACAATAAGAATCTTCATAAGCTACTACCATATTCTCAGGATCAGTTCTTAGAACTTAAATTAAAGATCTCTGAGGATCCTGCCAAAATATCTTCGAGGGATTTCTCCAGAAGCACTTTTTTAAAATTCAAAATTCAGATCAGCTTTCTTTCTAATTCTCAGGATTAATTACAGGTTGTAAACAGCTCAAGAACTTGAATTGAATTCTTGAATAAATTAAGACAGTTTATTTTCTTTGACTAGGGATTTCCTCACGTTTCGTGGATTCCAATCCTCTTGCGTGCATTTGAATATTTGGAAATCCTCTTTGAATAATGAGATTAAACTTGAATGGATAAAGGCATTTTAAAGCCATATATTCCTCTTGTGCATTCTAATCATTTATGGTGGTCGTAAAAGGGCGTTAAATACAAGTATTTTATTGGAGGCTCCTAATACTATTAGGGGAAAGGGTGGGGAAAGTAAGGATTTTGCTGAATCACCATTTCTCCAGCGGTTCTCTCCTTCAGCCAAAAGCATTCATCATACCTAAAAATGCCTCATAAATAAATTGATGGTAAAAAAGAATATCGGCGGAATTTTTGTGTGGGATTTTGGAAATATTCGTTATATTGGAATCGAAATAGTTTCCTATTAAAAGTAGAAGATGAAGCACCTTTAAATGGGATGTCTTCATTTCCTTTCGGCTGAAATAATCCGAATCTATGAGGAGAATATCATATTCCCCAATATACGAGTACCCTTGCTTTCACCGCTTTCTCCGAGAATTGGAAATACCGGGAAAAACAAAAGTCGAGAGTGGAGGAAAGAGAAAGCAAATCAGGTAATCAATATTTAAGCGCCGGGATGTCCGTGTACCGGCTTGGGGAAGCGGGAAGTGCTCCCAGTGGCATCTACCAGAGGGAATATAAATTTTTACCCGGGTTTTCCCCAGGCCCATCAAACCATTAAAGCTCAAAGTTCCAAATTCTGGGATTCTCTAGGAAAGAAATGTATTTTGGGGCGAAAGGTGACGCGGTGCACCTTTCTCTTTATAGGCTCTATTTGATACGATACTACAATATTTACAAGCTTCTTAAATATGCAATTTAGCAAAAATTTACGGTAATTTCTGCAAATCGATAACAGTTAAACAGACACAACATAAATTAACTTGTGTAAATAAATTCATTGCTTAAATTATATGCAGGATAAATAAACAAAGCAGTTAGGTAGTAATTTGGGATTTTTTTGGGTGCTTAATTAGTATTACTTACATAAGTATAGGTAGCAGTAAGTTAGCTTAAGGTAGCAGTATGCTCATTGGGCATTGTTGAGGATAGCTTAATAATAAAATATTAATGTACAGGAGATAATATTCTCGTCATAATTTGGCCATTTGCTCCTGTTGCAACCTTGCAGCCAGTAATTAAACAAAAACCACCAAGTTTGTTTCTGTATACTTTATAATTATCAAAAGTGATGGAATAAATTGGATATCCTTCTAGCCTAACTACAGATAGTGGTATATTACTCTTGTATGATATTCCTAGTATATAAAATATTGCAAAATACGATCGTATATAAATATACAATGCACATATAATCATATGAGTAACTTGATAAGAGCCGCTTTCTCCATTCTATGTGACTGTTAATTTCCCATTTTGAAACTAACAACACTCAGCCCGCTTGTGTTGGTTAATTAAGTTTTAGTTGGTTTTGTTGGGGGCCAATTTAATAATTTCTTTTTAAAGGGAAAGTTATGAAATTGCCAATCAATTTAATGAGTTTAATTTCCAAGCACGAATACCTCTTTCGGGTATATTCGGGATACAATTTGAAATTTCCCATTAATAAAGACCCCGGGGAGAAATAAATTATTTCCAGTAATTTAAATTCTCACCTTCCCAAATCTATCTAATCTAAGGTATTGCAATCCCTAATCTCTTTTATGATTAAATTCTAATCCGTAAGACATAATATGACCTAAAAGTAGTAATATCATCACTGTAATAGTATTATAGATATCTCTTTCATTAATTTTTTAATTTATGCCTACTGAAATATTTTCAAATTATTTTAAAAGAAATTGTATTATCTGCAAGGATGGAATCCAATTAAATTTCTGGTTTCGAAACTTCTGCCCTAATCACGGCATTTAATTCATTAATTCCTCTAAAATGAAACCCAGATTCCAATTTTGTCTATTCAATTCTAGAATTTACCCTACTTTCTCTCATATACGATATATCCTATTCTATGCAAATTGTTTTCGTACTCTGTAATACAGACAGATAGGTACATGTGATGAGTTGGAATTTGGAAAGTTTCAAAACACCATTTGGTCCAAATATCCCTTTATTTGGGGGTATTTACCATTAGGGGGTGTGTTGGGTTTTCAAATTGCGTCTGTGTCTCGTATTTTCAATTTCACACGGGATCTTTGTTTGTTGGTCCGAGCTCCCTTTACTTCTGGGCATTTCTCCACTTTAAATGTATGTCCATTTCAATTCCCTATAGGATCTAGCCCTGGCTATCATTGTACAATACTATTGTAGAACTCTGGGTATCTACGAATAGAACGCGTACGAATTCTGTGATTTTAAACACACGAAATATAACTTTCCCTCGGGGCCTTGAACAATACAATTGGGAGGCTTTCTCTCGGCCAAACTTTCACTCTCCGGACATTTTGCTCTGACTGCCCCAAATAGCTCCAGATATAAAAAAGTATTCGTATAAACAAACCAACACTGAACCTTATTATTAAATGTCCACGAGCTATATTGGTTGGAGTACAGGGTATTAAAAAGGTAAGCCAGTCAGAGGATGAATGACTCGAAACTTTTACCCTACTTTCTTTACGATATATTCTCCAACGTATATCCGTACAGGGAAGGAAAAGTTGTGGCTTGTTTTTAGGTCTAGTTAGTAGCTAGACAGTCAGTGGTAAGTTACTACTGATAAGTTTATGGCTGAGAGGACCATATGCTCCCAATTGCCAGCAGAGGAGGCGGAGGGATAATGATAATATATTATTTTGGATTGGAGGACAAAACTCTCGGGGTCTAAACTAGGGCTAGGTCTGGGAAATGAATGAGAGGAAGGTCAGGAGAGTCTGGGGAGGGCAATAGAGATGCGGCTGAAATCGATTCAACTTAATTACAAAGGCTTTTTGAATCAAGCTGGGGAAACTTTTGGGAAAAAGAGAAAGTCTTTATATAATAATACTCTGTAAATTCTAAAAAGTTTTTCCAGCTCTCGATTTGTAAATGATAGGATCTCGTAGCTGCATAGGGGATCTATTTGAATTTAAATGGGAGGAGAAAGCAAAGTTGAAAGGCGGTGAGGATAATAGTGAAATTAGTTCATGAAAAGAGATTTTTGGAATTAAAATTCCAAGTTCGTTCCTTATGCCCTCGACCGCTTATTAGCCACTCTATTCACTTTGACTGTTCTATATTTACCTTTGAGGAGGGAGATCTCTTTCAGAAATTCAGACTTATATATCTAGGTAGTGGTATATGACGACCCTTATTAAATAAAAGGGTCGGAGAGAGATTTGAAGCTTGTATAAAATTTAGAAAAAAATGAGGGAAATTTATTCTATGCAATTTGTTCTTTAGAAATTGAGAATAAGGGCTGAGATGGAAGTCGAGGATATAAAGGAGCTTTATTTAACCTTTTGGGGGTTTGAGGAAGCAGCANGAAGCAGCAAAGGAAGGAAGAGACAGGGCTTAAAGGGGTTTTAAGAAAAGGGGGAATTTAATTTAATTTCATCCTCGGTAAAGCTTGTTTGCATAATAAGCTGTGTGTATTTTACTAGTACATTTTATGTTCAAAAAAGCCTTGTTAAAAAAATTTTAAAAAGTATTGTACTTTCCGCTAGACGCTTCCGATATCTCATAAAATAGGGATTAGAGATTATTCCCGATTATACACAAAGTGAAATGATTTATTGTCCTGTCCTGATATGAGTTTATTAGGATCGAGAGATTCAAGTGTGTGTTTGAATTGAGATTCCATTAATAAATCCTCTCCAAAATTCCAAATCCAAATCCTACATAGCATCTCTAATTTTGACAGTGCTATTTTGAGAACGACGTACCCTCGGTATATGTAAATTTTGGATCGTGCTTGATGTTGCAGGACTCACACCTGTATATTATTTCTGTAGTACGAATGTGCGGTTTTGAGTGGAGCGAATATATGGCATTAATCCAAATTTAATCCTAGCTTATCCACTTTAGATAAATGTTTATTAACGGGTTTTAAAATGAGAGAGTGCATTTCATTTCCTACGAGTACAGATATTTTAAAACACATTTCAAATTAAATTGCTGTTGGTAAACTCCTATATTTACAATAGGTATATCGATATATAATATAGCTATTTCACCCATATTTTATTTGGGAAGGTACGAACTACGAATACATACGAGTATGCAATATCGTACACAATTGGCATTTGAAGTTCTATTCAATTTGTGCTCGGATTGACTTTGGAAAAGGATTTGGAAAGCACATATTTTTCCAATGCACCCAAATTTCCGGCTCTTATTCTTTTTTCCCAACATTTCAATTTCCATTCGTAAATCACGGTTTATTCATCTCCTCCTCCTCGGCCTCTGCAATCGCATCCACCGTACTCTCTTCGAATAATCCTTAGAAGTCGTCCAGTTTCAATTTATTCCAGGGGTTCTCCCGCCTTTCTTACTCACATTCAGCTGCCAAAGTGGCATTGCGAAATCCTACATACGAGCTAGAAAAGTAGGAGGAATATATTTATATGGATTTGAATTCAAATTGCCAAAAAAAAGTCCCAGGATCCTAGTATTTGATTCCAATAGAAGAGGAGGAGGAGGTCTAGGAACCGGCTGGCGGCGAGTGCATTTCACTCCCACTCTTAACATACCAAAACCCCGATTTTGGCCGTATATTTTCTGGGATGTGCAATATCGTGTGTGTGACTAAAGCTCCCGTGTAGAGAGGTTCAAACTAAAAGGTTTCTGAAGGTGGTTGGCGGCTTCTCAAATGCTGCTCTCAAATCCAGACTCCCGCACATATCAAACCCGGGTTCACTTGGGTCTTGTACCGCTCTCGGGCTTCCCAGCCCAGTTGTATCTCTTTGCCCGAGCTTTCGAGTTCATTCGCTTCTCGCTAACTCCATTTCAACCTAATCATTTTGAACGACGGAAGAGAGGGAAAGTGAGATTTTAATTCACAATCTATATCTACCCGAGGAAAAAGTATACAAGATTTTTACTTTGCTATTTTGCTCCAAAATTCAATTTACTATCCGCCCCTTGCTGCAAGGGCCTTGCATTTGAGTGAATTTTTCGTGCATTTCAAAACACTTGAGAGATTAGGACTACCTACCTCCCCAGAGTTAAAATATACGAGACACGGGGATGAGTTTGGATCTATTTTGGCTGTGAGTACCTCGGAATATTTAATTACATCTCTTCACTCTCCTCTGAAGGATACGGATAATACAGTGTTCGAATAAAAGAGGCCAGCTATTCGACAGACACAAATGAGAGTTGTCGCCACTCACTAATCTCCCATCTTCTCAGCCAGAGTATAAACAACGAGTAATTTTGTATTCAAGATCCGATTTCAGTTCTCCACTTTCCTGAGTCCTGCTACTCCTATTATCCGTAACTATTCATTTGTTAAGCCGTCTCAATTCAAAGGAATTGCAAATACATGATCTTTTGTTGAGGATCAGAGTGAGTGATATCGTTAAATTCACACAAAGTGAGCTCGTTTATAATCCAGGCGTCAATGTCAATCTGATCCCCTTTTTGCTCATAATTAAACGGATTAATTTCCTTTTAAACACTACTAGTATTGGCAGATCAGATACTAGGAATCCCTTATCATTTCCCCCGTCAAATTGTCTATTAAAAATTTGGGGATTCAAATTTAGTTTGTGTTTAATTTGGAAATTGACAAGAGATTTACAGATTATGAGAGCATTTGAATAATTTCCAAGTATTGCCGACGTACTAGTATTACAAAGGAACCCGCCGACTTTGATTCTAATTTGCAAGCTTGTAATTGGAGTTGTGTTTGAGTTTCAAAACTGTGAAGTCTGTGGATCTTTGAATATTTATGAGATTCGTAGAAATACTAATTCTATACGGATTTAAGCCCTCAGATCCCCTGAATCTGATATAGATAGCTGTATTGATGATGCTGGTTTAAATATACATAAAGATAATCGGGTTAATTAAGTTATTATCTCGACTGATTGAAATGGAGATGGTTCAACATGTGCACAGTTAACATTTACATATCCTTTGTTGTTTTCATTTGAATTTAAATCTGAGGATCAGATTGAAGAGCCAGAAATAAAATCTGTTTCTTTGTGTGTTACAAAATAGCACCTAGCACGTGTTTTATTCAATCGAGGCGACACTGGCTGTAGCAGAGTCAGTGTGAAAAACTCTTGAAAAGGTGTGCGTAAAGTGCGATTGATTTTACTCTGAAAAAGATCTAAAAAATCGAGTCAAAATGCAAGGAGAACAAGGATCCCTTTTAGAACTGATTCTGCAAAGGCAGGCCAATCAAGCTGCAGCTACACCACCACTACCACCTTCGGCACCATGTCGACATCCCCCAACGGCCCCTCAGGTCATCTCTCCAGCCGGGTCTCGTTTTTCCCGAAATCGTAGACATACCCTTGCAAATGTCATCCCGTGAGTTTTTTATTTAATTTATAAGAATGCGCATCAATCAAAGTATCTAGTACTTGCAAAGATAAGATTATGACCTAGTCCACACTATAAAATGTTGTAAGTTCGAAGGTTGGGAAATTTGACAAGATCCAAGTGTTTCCCAACAGTTTCGACCCAAGATGAACCAATGCCAAGTGCCAAGACATTGAGCAGTCTAAATCAATCTCGGTTACACTTGATCATAATTGGGGAATTTGAAACTGGGCCAGAATCAAATATTCTTGGAGTAGGAATACTGATATTCCCATTCATTTTATGCATAGGTATTTGCGTATTAGATAGAGGAAAAGGATTTTGTTTTAAATTTGAGGTATTCGTGCTATTATTGCAATATGGGCCGAGGAAAGAATTCTGCTGTTCGAATTCGTGAAGCGGGTCCAATAAATCTTTCAAAAGGTTCACCTAATTCTCATCATTCGGCGGAGGCGCCCGTGTAAAAAAAATAAAAGGAATAGAGAGTTCCAGAGATAGACTTTTGGGGTTCGGTGCGGAACGAAAACTATCTAAATAATTACCCGAAAAAAACGAGTTCATTTAAGCGACCCAAAAATAAAATGAAAAAATGCACTATCTAGGAGTAGGAGGGTGGGACTGAAATGTGCAACTTGTGTTTAAAAAAATCTTCTTCCCCCCTCATTTGCAAAAGAACAACAAGATAGATATATTTTCAACACATGCTCGCATTCAACTCGGGACAATTGATTTATTATACCCCAATTTACATTTTGTACTCTGAGCTTTGCATTCATTCACGATCTCTTTTGATTCCTGAGTATGCCTTGTACGTAAAGGGTGTAGTAATAGAATTCCAGATTTTGAGTCTAATAAATTCCTTGCAATTTTTTCAATGGAATTTGCAATGCTAATCTTTTGCGTGCATTTTCATGTTTGATATCCGTATCCCCGTATACGTAAATGCTATATGAGAGTTTTAACTTGCAAATCTAGAAATGTGGGAGTACAATATGCGCGTTTAACCATTTAACCTGTTATAAGTGGGTTTAATCTGGAGCATTAATCAATAGAGATTGACACAAATTGTACCATGCATTCTCCAGGCTTGTTACGTTCACAAAATCCCCCCTAATCAAAATTAGGGTGCTCTAGGCGCTCGGCTCAAGTAAACTAAAGTAAATACAAGAAGGCTAATAAGAGGACTAAGAGTAAATATTAGTAGCAAGTCTTTTGCAGCCCTTTTCATAAAACATTAGTTATCCTACAGCTAATATTACATATGCTTGAGGATTTAAGAAATTTCCTTCGAGCTCTGCTCAGATCTGCTAATTGAATTCGGGCCCTAGCTCTATAAAGGGAAATACGTCTTTCCTCCGTGCACTCTGAATATTCAACAAGTTATGATCCATAATTTAATGGATTGCGCAAATTGACACTTAAATAAATAAACTGGTTTCAGAGACATTTTATGGCTTCTGTTTACATGTCCCAAGAAATAAGTGTATTTGCGGATATTACTACAAGGTATCTAATTAAAATGACATTCACATATTCACTATTTACCCTTCAAACCATTTACCCCAATTTCTGCTTACCTAGATATACGAAAGTATTCAGAATTATCATATTATATAATCTACTAGCGTATGCACTGAGGATTCTGAAGCGTATTTAATCAATTATTCATTTATTCCCTTTGATCTCCTTTTGATAATCTCGAGGTAGGAAGTTTTATTCGATTTTGAACGTAAATTATTTAAATACCAATCCTTTTTATAAAAATATGCTGATATTTATATGCTCACAAAGTTGGCATTTACTTTTATCTATACAATATCTATATGTATAGTACGAGTACTCGTATTACAAGCAAAATGCGGCTACGTAGGTACTAGTCTAGGTAGGATACTTTAAATTTTTATGAGGGAGTTTGTTAGTTTTTTAAGCATACACATCTTGAGAGGATATTTACACATTTTATATTATTCATGCGAGTGTTTTTAAGATGTGTTGAAAGGTCATATCATGAATTTATTTTATTTGACTAGATAAAAGTCGATTCTCCTTTCTTTTACGATACCCGTTTCTTTATTTGTATCGTACGTGGGTAATGCGGCGTTATAGGATAAAAGAAATGATCATTCAGGAATAGGTTCCGTACTATTCTAGGTATACGAATATTTATCGGTTTATTTTGATGTAACATAAAAAGTCTAATTGGGCATGTTTATGCAATAGGCACTTGTAGAATTCAATGATTGGTTTTATTTTATTTTTCCTAAAAAAAAGATCTTTGAACATATGTACTAATACGAGGAATCGGGATATGCCTTTTTCAGTAAATTTGCTCTTTACATATAATGTATTTCGGTATACATATGCATTTAAGTAATACGCAAACAACTTACTTAGCATTACAAGTAGACATTGAGCCGAAGCTTTCAATTAAATTGGAACATTACTCTATCTGTGTAAATATAATAAAATATCGTACCTAATACTACGGCTAACTCAAATAATAATACACAAGTATGCATCAAGTGAGGACTCATGGAGCATATTGTATTTGTTTGCATTCACTCGACTTGTACAACTCGTATCCAAACTATTAACATGACGGTCAAATGACGACAAAGTATCTGAATATCATTATCTATCTCGAATGAGTATCTCTCGATTTATCTATTATGTGTCATATTTTACTATCCTTTAAATGAATAATTTTTATGTAAAGTTTGAATGAACTGGATTATAGGGGAAAAGACCATATGCAAAAAAAATTAGTTACACCTCTTTTAATATTTTGGGAATTTAATCGATTAAAATGCAAGGTAGATTTATTTTGGGGGGAAAGTTGGATATAAAAATACATTGGAATGCATTATATTTTATGGGTATTGGGTTTGGCAAATTGGAGCAGGTTTACGAGCGCCTCTCCTCACTTTTTTTGACATGCTCTTCGTGCAATATCGCATGAAAAATTCTAGTAGACACACGTCCTTGACTTTTAAGTATTACTTTTGAGTTGAGGATTGAGCGTGCATTTCTTCCAGATATTTTTCTCAATATTTCATCCAATTTGGCATAATTATATCGTATAGCGGGATCGTGTTTAAATTTTCAAATGGACATTTTGCATGAGCTAGAGATTCAGTTAAAAAAAATGATTTCATTTAATTCGATCCAGATTTTTCAAAGTATTATTACGACGTGGCAAAGAAAGCGTTTTCTCTGATAAAGTTATCTAGATTTAATAGAAGATCAATCATTACATTCATTAGCCTAATTGGGACTGGCTTTTAGATTCAACTTGTATCTACTTATGTATACCTTTGAGATCAAATCAAAATTTCGTTTTATCTAATTTTAAATTGTAATTTATTATTCAATGAAACTTATGAAACTCATACATACAGATTTCAGAAATTCATCAAGCGAATAATTCAAATAGTAAATGATTTTTAAATTATACGAGTCAAAAAATTTAATGATGCGTTTGAATATCTCACAATCAAATTGAGAAGACTTGAGAATGAGACATTCACTGTTCAGAAAGTCAACTTTTAATGCAAAAATTTTAAAATCTATCAATAAATATCTTCCTACGAACATATTCAGTGTATTTGAATTTCATTTCCGAATAATGATTCAAAGGATAATTAAATTATCCAATTTCCTTATTAAAAAAAATAGGTTTTTTAAATTCTAAAATATGATATCATCAAAGGTTCCACAAGATATAATCACATTCGATTCTAAATTTTTAAATATTGCATATTATGTAATACAGTATATGGTATGCGTAAGGAAAAAATTTTCGAGTTCACAAGAAATCAATTCACTATAAGTCTGACTCATCCCCAAAAGACTGAAGTATTTTTTGCTTAAAGAAAAGTAGAGATTTACTTAAGTCGGTTGAAATTGTCTTTTTGTTACTACAAGGCCCATTTTTTCTCCTACTTTGAAAAAACCCCCCAATTCACTAATAAATAGAAAGAGGCATTTCGAAATTTGGGTCGATATTTCCAGTAGTTGTGTTGGGCAAGAACTGTAAAGTGGGTTCCAATTTAAGTTAAAGGACGGCCGAAAGAGATAAGATGCCTGGAGAAGAAGGGATTTAGTAGATAGGCCTACTTTGTAAGGTTTGCTCTCCGATCTATTAATCCTTTCAATTTCACTAGTATTGTCGTTGGGATTTACCCACGATTTCACCGTACCCCAGAGTAAATACAAATCCATTGTTCGAGAGTCTAAATCGGGTTTAAAGAGTAATCTTGCAGCTCCTTAACTCGAGATTGGATGGCCTTCAATTGGATGGGTCAGACTCGCGAAGTAAATTGTTATCAATTAATTTTTCACCTTGCAAGTAAGATCTGCCTACCCATCCTTGTGTAAAGTTAAATTAATTTACCTAAATATATTAAAAACCCCCAAGATTAAAAGCCTGGAAATTAGACTTGGGCGGAAATTGCGTAAGAATTGAACACATGTTGCTCTTTTTTCGAAAGAGAAAGTTCGGGAAAATTTGATTAGGCTGGATGTTTGTCACCGGAACCGGAAGTAACTTTTCCAATATTATTCTTAATAAGACTTGTACGGATAATATTTCCTTTGTTTGAAATCCCTCATATAATACTTTCTCCTACGTACTTTCTCTTAATCGGATCTCAAACATTTCCAAAATGTATCCGATTCCGCATACCATATTTGTACAAGACCTTTGGATTAATCAAAACGACCATATAGGGGAGCGAGGGGTCAAAAGATAAGGGGGTCAAAAGATAATTTCCTAATATTTGAGACCAGGGATGGAAATAAAATTTTTAAAAATTATATCTCAAAAGAGAAAGTGACCAGTCGTATTTCTGGCTATATTTCAAATTTTTCATTTGTTTTAAATAAAAGTTATTCAAATAAGTAAAAATCGACCAAAATTTCGAATCTTTTTGCATTCGAATGTTTTAAAGTGCTCCTCGAAAACCAATTATCAAAAAATGGTAATATTGTAGATATAATAATTAGAGCCATCGACAATTATAATTATGAAAAAATTAAATAATTAGCTCTAATTAATGAAAAGTTATATCATTTTAAAGTCAAAATACGATTAGGGGGTCAAAAGATAACTGCTCAAGGGAATGAATCACAGCTATAATCCCCACCAAATTAAGTGCCTACCCTGTCCCTCTCCTATAATGAAGCTACTTCCCCTACTTCATTAGATATGGAAAAAATCTTTCCTCTATTTAAAAGCTGGGACAAAATTTGTATTAAATCGAGGAATAAAAACAGGACATGTAGCATTTGAACGAATTCTTCATCAAGAATTGCTATTGATGATGAGAAAATTGTCAAACAGGCCAAGAATAGGATAAGGAACAACATAACATCTTGGTCAATTAAAAAATAATTAATTTCCCTTTACAGTGCTCTCTCTCTATAACGGACTCGAAGGGCCGGTCGAAATTCGTCCGATATAGAGAGGTTCCCTTATAAAGAAACTCTTTCTATAACGGACTTGGTCTCTTATAAAGAGGTTCCCATATATAAGTAATAGGGAATATATGAAATACCGTATACTTGTAATAGGTGGGCGCAATATTAATATATTTCTAAACAATATCTGACATATCTAATAAAAAAATAGTATGTTCAATTTAAATATAATTTAAATATAATTTAGGAATAATGATAAAATAAATTTTGTGAATTTAAATTTCAAAAAACTAAGAAAAATTTGAATTTTTCTTCAAAAATTCCCTAAAATTAGTGGGGTAGTCCGTTATAGAGAGGTTTTTATGGGTCAAGGGGAGGAAAAAATGGTCCGCTATAGAAAGGTTTCCGTTATAGAGAAGTCCGCTATAGAGAAAGTCTTTAACACGTAATTCCCTATCTCGACGGTCGGGGAATTTCAAACCGTCCGCTATAGAGGGGTTTCCGCTATAGAGAGGTCCGTTATAGAGAGAGAGCACTGTATTAATGTGAGTTATCTTTTGATCCCTCACAGCTTATCTTTTGACCCCCCTCGGGGGGTCAAAAGTTAAAAAGTTTTCAAGTCAAATAAAGCTAAATTCCAGACTACTCGTAAAATATTTATCCATTAAAAAATATTAATTATGTTAAAGGATATATGGTATGTTTTACAACATCCCGCAATTAAATTTTAAATACCTCTTCACATATTCGAGAAATAAATTCAAAAAGAAAAAAGTTATCTTTTGACCCCTCGCTCCCCTATATAATATATCCCCCATTGTGGGATTTGGGTCTCTTTTCAATCATTTTAAACACATTTTGTCGCTCCGGGGAAATTCCAGAATTCTCGATGTTGTAAAAGTATTTAAAGAAAAAGAGGAAGGCAGATCGACACTGATTGATGGTCTCAAATATGGGGTCGTACTTGTACTTATAATAATATATATTAACTGCAGGTGAAAGTAAATAAGATGGATTGTATTTCTTTCCCCTCGGTCCTCGGTTAATATGTAGGTCCTGAAGTCTCATATAATTTTCTACGGACATATGGAAAGTCACTATACTCGTATACATAATTTCTCCTTATTCTATAATTCCTGTTTAATACAATACTTTAAGCCAGCGAGCTACAAATACAATTCTAAAATTAATAAACTTATTAAATGGCATTATGAATGAACAAATCATCAAAATAATTATGAGTAAATTAACAAAATTTACCCGGAATTTCGGGGGGTCTCTCAGGGACTGCTAATTTAATCTGTACAACCTTTGTCATGCGTGGCCTAGTTTTAATTAAAGCAACAAAGTTTTCTAATGAATCGTCCAAACTTTAATCATTTACATTTTACACTAATTTGCGGTATCAATCTTAATCTAAATAACATTTTGACATTTGTAATTTAAAAGTTTTTAAGCTCTTTGAATTTAAGGTTTTTATTGTAGTACAGATACTCTGAAATATCTCCAAACATGGATGCTTTTAGTTTTAGGTATCCTCTTTCTAGATAAAATCATCTGGTGGCTGCTTGGACCCCAAGGTCCGAGAATTCTGGGCTTATTATACCATTTTTTCCTCTGAAATGCCATATCTCTCAATTTCCACATGTTTGATGAATATATGATTCTTGGAATTGACTAGAGAGAAGGTATTCGAGAACCATAAAAAAGGGTAAGCTCCATGAGCTCGAATTCCAGACATTTTTATCGAATTTGAAATGGAATGATGTGTGGAAAAAGTAGATCTCCACAAAAAGGTTTGTATTTTTCCACCTGGATTTTGAGGCTTTTCCTTCTCTTGGATTCCCTTGAAATAGTCAAAGACTCGGGAGCCTGCCTAGATGGATTTGGATTCGGATGAACTGCGAATTCCATTTTTTGTATGTATTATAAGATATGGCAGGGATTCTCCAGGGTTTATCCTTCTCTTCTATGAAGCTTTTTTTGGTGTGTGCTGGGGAAAAAAGGTTTTAACAGATGAAATTTTGAAGAAATATTTCTCTACTCAAATACTGTAAAGGTTGAAGGCATCAACTCTCGCTCCGTGCAAATACTTTTTATTTCTTTGAGAAACCTCAATCCGTCCACAATCCAAGATATGGACATGATGTCATTATGGATTAATGGGTTTCCTCCTCCTCCTCTTTCTTAGCTCAGCACCTTTCAAAATCTATAAATAAAATTGCAGAGTTTCTACAAAGCCCTAATGTGTCCATTTACCTGTCTCTCGATGTCATCTCTTATCATCATTAATGAATCCCTTTATATCCGTTCAGGTATTATTTTGATTCCCATTATTTCCAATCTCGAATCCACAATAGAAATCAAAATCCAAAGTAAAGGGTAAAGTAAATTCAACAGGCTCAAATTTATGCATACAACCCTGATGAGATTCGGCTTTGAAATAACCCTATAAATTCACTCTACTCCCATATTTGATACCGTACAATACTAAAATAATGCAAAATATATTCCAGAGAATTCGCGATAAGGCGATCTGGATAATACCAAGAATAAATAGTTTCTTATAAGATTTACGGCTTTAAACATTAAACTGAAAAAAGTAATGGCCAAATTGCCCGATATAAATCTTGATTAAACAGCAATTCCCCCTACATCTTATTTCCTTGCTATTTTTTTCGGCCTGCTTCGGAAAAACTTCCGAAAAGGAAGGACTTAACACAGGTCTAAGCCTTTTTTGCATTTTTTATGTACGAACTCACTTGAAAGCAAAAGTATTGTAATTACTCGTAGTAGTACTGTACACGTATTAGAATGGATCGTATTAGATATAAAGCAGATCATTTTGTACTACGGATAATGATATAAGAAATGTATTGCATTGAAAAATCAGCTATTAATAAACCCACATGAGTGGACTGTGGACTTGAAAAAGAAGCCGGAAAGTTATTAGAGCGAGACAGCGTGATGGACAAAGTGGAGTCGACCTTTCAGGATTAATAATAAAAGTTCAACTACACATAAAAAAATACTGATCTAAGAATAAGATTCTATAAGAGCAATTATCAAGATTGGATGACTCTATGAGAAAAATCTTATAATTAAGGGTAGGTGAGTATCGGTATATCAATCGGGAAGATAATTAAGGAAGTTTGGTATTTATGGACGATCAATAAATTATCATTAAAATGCCATTTTAGAGATTGTCGCGACTCGCAACTCTACAAGTACATGCAAATAAATCCGGAATCCTCTTTGAACTTGCATTCTTATGTGTATGAAATTCATTGGAAAGGCAGAGAAAAATGAATATCTCATTAAATATTAAAAATGAGCCGACGGAAATGTATGGCGGCCCTCGAACTCGTTTCGACCCGAAGCGAAATGAAAGTTTTAAAATATCTTGATATCGTAGTGATGCCATTATCCATATAATACAAGGTATATGAGCACTATCGTACAAAGCTGTATTTAAGTACAATACGATATACTTAATATGATAGGTACACGAGAAAGATTAAATGTAGATTGGGGCATCTCGAACTTTATCAAATTCGCAAATCAAAACCTCAACGCTTGCCAAAAGTCCCTACTTAAAAATAGCTAGCCTGATATTAATCTAATTATGCTTCGGCACTGACTCAATTTAATTAATTAGTTACTTCCTTTTGCCCGATTTTAATTC
>JAAZTK010000896.1:0-16650 GCA_036507255.1 Megalothorax incertus
AGGGTTGTGAGCGGGTCAAGAGATGCAACCCTACGAATGTGGGATGTAGAGACGGGGGAATGCCTTCACGTTCTAATGGGTCATATTGCGGCTGTCCGTTGTGTTCAATACAATGGACATTTGGTGGTATCCGGAGCATATGATTATATGGTTAGGATTTGGAACCCTGAAACTGAGGAATGTCTCCACCAACTCTCTGGCCATACAAATCGTGTCTACTCCCTTCAGGTTAGCTTTTGGGTTTTAAATGTAATTTGTAATACTAATAGGGTATGCCTAATTCTTTCAGTTTGACGGTGTTCATGTTGTGTCTGGGTCGTTGGACACTTCAATTCGAGTGTGGGATGTAGAGAGTGGACAATGCAAGCATACCCTTATGGGACATCAATCTCTCACCTCTGGAATGGAGCTTCGAGATAATATCCTTGTTTCGGGGAATGCAGACTCTACTGTCAAAATATGGGATATCTCCACGGGCCAGTGCCTTTTAACTCTCTCAGGTTTGGCTTATTTGCAAGGATATCCGTACATGCTAATCTAATTTCTTGTGCTATATACATAGGATCTAATAAGCATTTGAGCGCTGTCACTTGCCTCCAACTAATCAATAAATTCGTGATAACATCCTCTGATGATGGGACTGTAAAACTCTGGGATATAAAAACTGGTAAGTTGTGAACTGAATAACCGATGGCTTATATTTATTGTTATTAATTTCCTTTGTGTTTTTATTGTGAAATTTCAGGTGAATTCGTAAGGAATTTGGTGTCTCTTTCGAGTGGTGGGAGCGGAGGAGTAGTGTGGCGAATCAGAGCGTCTGAGACCAAATTGGTATGTGCTGTAGGGAGTCGAAATGGTACGGAAGAGACAAAATTACTCTCCCTGGACTTTGACGATGATCCTCCACCTCCTCCCAAGGGAGAGTCTTCAGTGAGTAGCTCAACAGTCCACCAATCGTCTCAACCACAAGCTTGGAAGAGTTGAAGAACCCATTTTAGGCTATTTCTCATTTTAAGAAAATTAACTTTCCTCGCCACCAATCTTTTCATTACTACCTACCTACCTACCTCCCCCTTCCCTTACTACTACTTACATCGTAGTATGTAGTAAAAATTATTTCTAGGAGGGAATTTAATGTGTTCAATAGACTGGTTATAAATGTATGTAACCTTGCTCAATAATCCTATAAATTGTTAGGATAACTTTAATTTAATTAAATGCAATTAGCCGTATATCATCATAATATGTTACGAGTATTAGGTTGTACTATTAAGTATTTGTAATTCCCTGCACTCGACTCGACCTTTACACATCTAAATTAATTTATCTCTTTTAAGACAAGGATTAGTACCTATTTGTATTAGGTACTACGATTTGATCTAGTACCTATTACAATACGTGCTATCTGTAATATTATAGGTACATGATCCATTTTTATTTCATTCTGTCCTATCGGATATACTTGTATGTACTACTGCTGCTAGTACTCGTACTGCTTAAACCTTTTGTGTAATAATTTGATTTTAAATATACTACATAGTGTGATATTTCAAGTTCCAAAAATAATTAATTGCTTTTTTTAGTGCGTCCAAAAGCCCTAGATTTATGTTACTTATTAATTTAGAATTGATTTTTTTCGCTCTTTTTTTTAATGGTACCCAACTATCGTACCTATTGTACATATAAACTACATTTATTTACCCAATATTCCAAATTCCAAACTACTTTTTATATCCGTATACAATACGACATTTTATTCTTTTTTTGTTTAATTAACTCCAAATCTTTTATTAGCGAGTCTACGATACTATATGTTCGATGGGCGATCATCTCTAAATATTATTATAGCTTGTAATTATAGAATAATTATTGTATAAAAAAAGTAATTAGCGCATGTTAGGATATACTATATTACAATTTTGATATATTTAAATAAACGGTACGCATTATTGTATTTACACTCCCACCTATATAATATTACCGTACTGGTATAAATTGTACATAGTACATCTATCCTATTTAATATCGTACATTTAAAGTAGTAGTTTATTATATAAGTACATATATGTGAATTATTAATATATTATTAAAATTGAATAAAAAGAGAAGATTGTGAAATGAAATAAAAAAATGGATAAGCATCAAAATTAAATATTTAATGATTTATTGTATTTTTTAAATAAATTATTTAGAATAATACAAAAAAACTTTGTACACAATAAATAATAAGAATGTATTTAGTAATTGAAATCACTACTCTTCTTCGAATCTCTTTTTAGGAATTTATGTGAATATCAAAGAAAAATAAGTAGGTAATTAATTAAAAAAAAGTAATTAATTAAATAGGTAATAATGAAACCGAATTTCTCGGGATAAGGTAGAATACGGATAGGTAAGTTAACAAAATGAAAAGTACAATAGTAGATAGATTCTACACTAAAAATCTAGACTAATAAATAAATAATAGGTACATTAGTCAGATTAATAATTTCAAGTCAGTCTCACTCCTCTTTTTTTTGGATTAATTATCTAGAACGGATAATCCCATGTAAGGGACTCTGCTTCAGCCATAGTGGAATGAGGTGGGAAAACGTCCCGAAGTTGGGTGGGACTGTCATTATATGGGAGATTTATAAAAGGTTGAATCCGGTTCCAAATGTATGATTCTTGTGGGTAAATCTCTTCATCCGCCTTCCTCCTATCTTTCTTCAACATCCTTTAAATAATAATAAAAATAAAATAAAAATCTAACCCAAATAACTTTAAAATTTTTTTTTTAAATTCTGGACAAAACTTACGAGATAATAAATCTTCTCAATTGATTTCTTGTGGGTATAAGATCTTCCCTCCCTTTTTCTCTCAGCAATAAATTCATTAAATGTCTGATCATATTGATCTAAAATTAAGGTTTTAAATTATTATTCCATTATATTTACTTGATCTATCAGACTATCAAACTATTACCTCATGGATATCCTTATCATCAATCGTTACATCAAAAATTATCTCCATATCCTACAAAATATATATTTTTCAAGTGACAAGCAAAGGAAATGCATTTTTTGGTACTAATACTTTTAGATAATTACATGGGCAGGATAAATAGGAATTAGGATAAATTGGAATTGAACCACCCTCCATATTATAACATCCAAGTCCACAAATAGCTCCAGTATACTTAGGATTAGTTTGTTTTGTATCAATTCTTAGCTCAATTTTTGGAGCAAATGTCATTGACATTAATGAAGCAAGGCCAGGAATCTGCGTTTTATTAGAAAAAATTGAATTAATTTTAAAATCCAATATTTTAAAAATACAAAAACCTTACCGCAGGCATTAGAGTAGTCTCACTCGCTAGAATCCTTGAATTTGATATCTCATTCCTATCAGCCGAAATCCGAATAAATGAAGCAATTAGTAGCCTTGAAGTTGGTGCAGTAGGCTCCTGGTCAAGTAGAACAGAATTGACACTTGAATTATCAATCTGAACCTGCATTCCTTTAGAACTTTGACAAAAAGAACTCAATTTTGTGTTCAATTCAAGTTAAGTGGAGAAAATGTCCCTTTTAGCTCTGTGGGATATGTTCCTTCAGGTGGTTCAATCAGGATTTGATGAGTCTCATTTGCACGTTGTTCCCGATTAATTGCATCAATTTTGGCTTGATTTGTTGGGCAAGTTTTGAATAATTCTCGAAACTTGTGATTCTGATTAACAACATATTGCTCTTGACAAGGATCTGCATGAATTAGTGGAGATTCGGACTTATTTCGAGAAAGCCTCGAACAAGCTCTTCATTAATATTCCTTTTAATTGATTCGCCAGCTTCGTTCTTAGAATATCCAAATAATTCCCCAAATATCACGCTTTTGTAGACGGAATAAATCTGAATCTCATGCTTTTCGGTATGATCTATGAAGTATTGAAAATCGCTAATAGCTCGCACACTCCAAGCAGATCCACCCAGAACGGGGGGTTTGATTTCCGAGAGTCTAGCTTCAATAGCCTACAAAATAAAATATTATATTAGTATTTTTGAGAGAAATTAAATATTTTTGTATAAATGTATATGAAAAAGATAGATAATTACATAGCCTGGCTTCTGGTGATATCCACTGATGATATGGGACCTCGTGAAAGCATGTAAATCATTCCGGTTTGTCCTTTGATGATTTCCCCAGTCAATAAATTTCACCAGAATATCTTCCACGTCAGAAAGGTCCTCACCAGACTCAATCCTTGCCCGATAGTATCTTTCATCAGTTTCGAATTTTGCAAGGCAAAATGAATTGGGGAAAATGTGCTCTTTTTTAAGTCTCTCGATTCTTCCCAATTCTATATCCCTTTGTAGATCCTCGTGCATATGCTCATATTCATCGTGATGTTCAGCGAGTACAACCCAAAATTGGCTGGGAGATTCAGCCTGGAAAGGAATTGTACAATAATAGTATGCATATAAAAAAAAAGATAATAGGAATAAAGTAATTTAAAGTAATTTACATGAGCTATGTGAACTTTAATAAGGTTAACGTCAACACTAGGAAGAGAGCAGACAGGAGGAGCAATTATAGAACCCCTTCGACTCCTTTGAATTGCATCCTCTTTGGTCCGAAAATATTCTGCCTCCTTATTTTTCCTATAGGCAGATTTGAATTGTTATTTAGAATTACTTTAGGAATGCTCTTACGCAAATGCATTGAATTCCATTTTATTATCAGGATGATCATCTCGAATCATTCGCTTTTTCACATTCTTATAAACTCCCCTTGGGATGGGTCCAATCATTTATATTGATCAGCTCCACGGAACTACAATACCTTTGCCCAAGTCTCTGGATCTTTATTCTTCAAGCCGATAGCTCTGAGGCTGCCCAGATTTGGAGAGACACAAAATATTGCCCTTTGTTCTTCACTGCATTTCGATAAAACGCCACACTCGAACTCGGAATGTACCTTATTCTGAAATAAATCAAATTAAGATAGAAGAATGATGAATTATTATATAGGTAAATAAAAAATAGTACCATTGAGCAAGCTAGATTGCAGAAAAAGGGTGTTGAGCATTGAACACAAGGCCAAGGTTCAATCGGGAGGATTGAGCGGCAAGAAATACAGGATGCATTATCACCTTTATTGATTTCATAAGGGTTGACAAGAACCGGAAGTTCAGTGAGAAGGAGTGTCCCAGGAGGGAGGTCACGGGTGGCCACGAAGTGAGGACCAAGCTCGGGCGAATTGATAATCTTGATCGGAGGACAATCCTTCTTGTGCTCCTTCCAGTGAGACCTGGAATTGTTTAAAAAACATCCATAAATTGGCCAAATTATTAGATAATTAATCACAATTAAATTGTAACTTGATTGAATAATTAGCGCATGAATATGCTTAAAATCAAATCATTTCTTTAAAATGTTTAAAATTACTTTTGATGCTCAGCGGAGCAATAATAAATCTTATGGCAAGCAGAACAGGATTTTTCAGCAGGGGCTTGACACCAGGTAGACACCTGAATCCAATTAAAACATAATTATTTTGCATTATTTAAATATGATGTGGATTAATTAAAATTGGCAAATTCTGTGCACACCTTTTTTGGAGGTTCTCCAACTTCTGGAAGCGTTTCGCGAATCCCAGACATATCCATTGTCAATGGTCGTCACAAACCGGTGGACAAGCTGCTGAGGTCAACGAGGATGAAGGTGACACGTTAATTACGCTAAAATGCCAACTTTTTCAAAATTCGAGTGTTTGCCGAGAATTTTATTTTTTAATCCAAATTCAACGGATTTGATTCAAAATCGAGTCTAGATATAGGATTCTTTATAACGGTTTAGGCTAAACAAATCTTTATTATTAATTTTTGCACTAATGAGCGAAATTAGATAACCTAATAATTTTAATATAATTATTAATTAATAATACAGCACACTACTTTCTAGTTACTACTACTATACATAAGTACCTACAATATTGCACCTGTCTCCTACCCATAATTTAAGAATCTACTAATTATGATATAAGTAAATAAAATATGGAATTCCCTATTAATTTCAAACCTTCGAGTTTATTTCAAAATCAAATATGATTTATTACAATATTAGTAGGGATTTACTTCAATTACAGTTTAGTAATGATTTCCCAAAGAAAATTAAGAATATTATCAACGGATAAACTTAATAAGTTCCTACCATTACTCCCTTAAGCCTGATTGCACGAGGAGTTTCATCTTCTTGTGATCTTCGATCAATTCCTTTGGCCAAATCTCTGGATAGAATTTGGCAAATGATGAGACTTGGTCGATAGCTTCAATTGCCCTCATTTTAAATTCCTTCTCCAATTCTTTAGGGCAAGGGTCTTGATCAATTTCATTTTCGATTGATATCAATTTTACCAGCAGTACACAAAGAAGATTGTCCCAAAGGTGAGCTAAATTGATCAATACAAATATATTGTACGCGAAACAAAGCATTTATATCTTTTATACCTCTGGCGAGGCTGAATCCTGGTGC
Organism: Megalothorax incertus; assembly: GCA_036507255.1. Taxonomy (NCBI): domain Eukaryota; kingdom Metazoa; phylum Arthropoda; class Collembola; order Neelipleona; family Neelidae; genus Megalothorax; species Megalothorax incertus. The sequence goes on from JAAZTK010000896.1 coordinate 6,507, forward strand.
TGTGAACTCGGTTATCTTGAACATATCTTCAATCATTGAAATGTAGAGCTTCATTCCTGGTATGGATAATGCTCGATTATCCCTTTCAACTTCAGTACGCATTAAAATAATGTTTTTATCTAGGAATGTGTTGATTAGTCCGTGATTTGGGTCTAGCTTCTTTTCGAGGGCTACCAAAAACTCATCCATACGTTTATAATCTTCCCAAAGATCAGAATTGTAAAAAACATTCATCTCAGTATTCAATTTTTGGAGGATGTCATCAATTTTATCCCAAGTAGACCCTTTCCCCTTGCATTCAGAACTGTCACAACGCCAGGGAGCGTTCTCCGCCATGTCCATCGGGTCCACCGGAAGTAGATATCCATCCTTGCAATTCGGTTCCTCACATTTGACGGCAGACATCATCGTTCCAAGCTCTGTCGGATCGCTGCATCTGTAAATGATTGTTTTAATTCTGGAAATCTCTTTTAATTAAATATGACCGCCATACCTTGGACAAATACACAAAGCTCCTCCAATTAAATGCACCTTGTGCTTTTGGACCATTGCCCCAGACATATAGGATATTCGTAGATAATCAATTGAGAGGATTGTATCCTTTTTGATCCCGATAGTATTCCGAACTTGGAGTTGAAATTCAGGGCCTTTGCTAATTATTAGAGTGCAGTTTGGGAAGCAGTTTTGGGTAAAGTTACTCGCCTTCAAATAGAGTAACTGATTCTCCCTAATAGCAATTTAAAATTAGATTCAGAATTAAATTATTAGCAAATGAATTTCAATTAAATAGACCAATATTTATCTCACCCATGCTCCCATTTGGGTATATTATGCCCCTTTGGATGGTCCACAATCCCTTTTTGTTGGAGAATTCCTTTCAATTTTGCCATATCCGCTTCAAATCCCACCCCTTTTCCCCCGACAAGTGGAAGAATTTCTCGAATAAACCACTTGTCATTCTCATCAGCATCTTTGGGCTCATATTGATCAGCTCCACGCAACTCTAAGACCTTCTTCCAGGTCTCTGGTTCCTTATTCTTCAAATTAATGGCTCTGAGATAGCCCAGATAAATATTTGGAGGAAAGGATAGTTTTTTCCTTAGCTCTTCATTACATTTGGATAAAATTCCATATTCAAATTCTGAATGAATTTTATTCTGAAAAAAATTAGTATTTAGAAATTAGTATTATACAAAAATCAAATTTTCATTGCATTCTAAATTTATTAATTTTGAGGTACCATTGAGCAAGCTAGATTGCAAAAGTAGGGTGTTGAGCATTGAAAACAAGGCCACGGAGATGATCGATGGAGGATTGAGCGACAGGATATGCAGGATGGGGGAGGAGTATCTTTTAAGATTACAAATGGGCTGGCGAGAACCGGAAGTTCAGTAAGGAGGAGTGTCCAAGGGAGAAGGTCACGGGTAGCCACGTAGTGAGATCCAAGAGGGGGGGAATTGACAATCTTGATCGGAGGACAATCCTTCTTGTGCTCCTTCCAGTGAGACCTGGAAATATATTAAATAGAATTAATGACGATTGACGATATATATTTATCTCTAGATATGTAATATTTAAATAATTAAGTATGCATATTTAATTTTTTTATTTAAAAAATGAAACAATTACTTTTGGTGTTCAACCGAGCAATAATTAACTCCGTAACAAGCACCACAGGATTTGTCAGCAGGAGATTGACACACTTCACACACCTGGATAATTAGGAATTTTATAAATTAAGTATAATTCGTGTCAATTAATTAATTAAATAAATTAAATTCAGCTAATTTTGGATACCTTTTTAGGAGGCTCTACAGCTTCCGGAAGGGATTCAGAAATTCCCGACAAATTCATAGTCAAGAGTCGTCAGATATGGTGGACAACTATCAGAGTGGGATGAGAGCGACGAGGTGAGGTCACAAGGGTTTTCGAATTTTATAATAAAATTTTTATTTTTTACACGCTGACGCAATTTTTATTTCATGCATCCGGGCGGAATTTAGCCTTTTAGGATCCTCGCCTCCACTCGCCTCTGAAAAAGTTGGAAGTTTGCGACGACTACGAGGAATTTTTTTTAAAATTTTGAAAATAGCGAATTGACATCGCCACCTTTTCATCCCCTTGACCTCGAACCTCAGTGTCCAGTTCCATCCCTTCTGGTCAACGCTAACAATGGATTTGTCGGGAATTCGCGAATCCCTTCCGGAAGTTGGAGAACCTCTCAAAAAGGTAGATCCAAAATTTTGGCCTGGCTTTCTTAGCCCATGAAATTTAATTAATAAATTGACTCTAATTATATTTAAAATAAAATAATTAATTATCCAGGTGTGTGCTGTTTGTCAAATCCCCTCTGGGAAATCTTGCTCTGCTTGTCACAATGTGTTTTATTGTTCCGTTGAACACCAAATGTAATTCTAATTTCAAATGCCCTAATTTATAATTTATAATTTAACAATTTGAATTTTATAACTCAAAAGGAATTTTTTTATAGTATTGCAAAAATACATTTTGAGATATAGGAAATGAAGAGTTGGCCCAATTTAAAATGAATCTTTATAATAATTCTAGCTCTCATTGGAAGATGCACAAGAAGGATTGTCCTCCGATTCGGATTGCCACATCCCCTGAGCTTGGACGTCATTTCGTAGCGACCCGTGACCTCCCTCCTTGGAGTCTCCTCCTCACTGAATTTCCGGTTCTTGTTAATCCTCATGAAATAATTGAAGATACTTTTGCATCCTGCATTTCCTGTCGTTCTATTATCACGGGTGATCCTTCGCCCTGTTCTCAATGCTCGACACTCTACTTCTGCAACCCATCCTGCTCGTTGGTATTTCGGATTCCCTTTAAATATTTAATTGTACACTACCTATTTTATCATAAATGCTCAATATTATTCTATTTATTTGGTTTCAGAATAAAATCCATTCCGAGTTCGAGTGTCATGTTTTATCGAAATGCAGTAAGGGGAAAAGAGCAATACTTTGCAAGCCTCCGAACTTAATGTATCTCAGAGCCCTTGGCTTGAAGAATAGTGACCCAAAGATCTGGGAAAAGGTGTTAAAGTTGCGTGGGGCTGATCAATATAAGCCTGAAGATGCAGATGAGAAAGACAAGTGGTTTATCCGAGAAATTCTTCCGCTTCTCGGGGAAAAAGGGCATGGATTCCGTGATGACATGGCCAAATTGAGGGGGATTTACCAGCAAAGAGGGGTGGTGCGTCCGAGTTTGATTTCTTTTTCCAAAGGAAAACCGGGTCATGGGTGAATTTAATAAGCAATTTGCTATAATAGTACAAAAGTCAATATGCAATTTAATTTAAATACGAATGAATTAAATTAGGGAGAGTCAGCTACTATATTTGAAGGCGAGTAAGTTTGCTCAAAACTGCTTCCCAAACTGCGCTCCAATTATTGACAAAGGTCCTCAATTCCAACTACAAGTACGGAGCATCGTCGAGATCAAAAAGGGTACCATCACCTCAATTGATTTTCCAAGATATTTCATGGGAGCAATGATACAAAAACATTCAATGAATTTAATTGGAGGGGCTATGTGCATTTGTCCTAGGTAAGTCATATTTTAGTAGTAAAACATTTGCAAAACTCTTTAATATTATTATATGCTCACAATAGATGCGCCGATCCGTCTGGGACAGAGCTTGGAGCAATGTTATCTGCCGTAAAATGTGGAGAACCGAATTGTAAAGATGGGTATCTACTTCCTGTAGACCCGATGGACTTGGCCTTGAACGCTCCCTGGCATTGTAACCGTTCTGGATGTGAAGGAAAGGGATCTTGGGATGAAATTTATGAAATGGAAGAAGGATTGAAAAATGATGCCAATCTCTTCATTGCAAAAACTCCTTTGGGAGATGTGGCTCTTACGGCGGAATTTTTGTTGTCACTTGAAAAGAAACTACACCCAAATCACGGGCTCATCCTCTCTATCAAAAATGCCATGATTAATAATATGCATTCGGAAATGGAAAAGGAAATACTACTACACTTTGATTTACCTATGCCAGCAATCCAGCTCTACATTTCAATGATTGATCACATGCTCAAGATGACCGAGTTTACTGTACCTGGACTCAGTCTGGACTGGGGTAAGTTAACTGTTTACAAGCGTTATTTTTAATATACAGATATCTCATTCTTTATTAATCAAATTAGGTCATCTTTGGAGCAAGCTTCTTACTCTACTAATAAAAAAATTGAATGCAATTGCGATGGAGCGGGAGCGAGATTCATGTCCCAAAGAATTGGTTAAGGAATTTAAAAGGAGAGCAATTGAAGGTATCGAGCAATTCTATTCAATTGCGAAATTCTATCCCGAGACTTGGTCAAAGGAATATCTCAAACTGTACAAGGGACTAATTCAACCTTCTCTCCAACTAGATCTATCACGTCAATAATATTAAAAAGATTTGTTGTAGTACGTACTTGTACTAGTACTATCTGTAGTAGTTACCCTACATTTAAGATTTGATTATTTATCATGATTACAATGATATTGATTACTATTAAGATGTAATTGTCAACATTTGTTGCGAGAATTGATTGAAAATAAAATTTATATTTATATATTTAAACGGAAATTAAATCAAACCGGTGATAGGTTGGAATTCTTGCAAAAATAATTCATTCTGGCAGGATTGGGAATTCTTAAGACGCTAAAATTATCTTTAAGTGTCTTCTTTCTGACCTCTCGATCAAAATACTAGACAATTTGTGAGATGAGCAATTGAGATTTCATCCGTGACAGAGCTCAAGTTATAATCCTGTGCGGGGTTTCCGAATCAATTCGTATTGCATAATATTAATTCTATTCAATATCAATATCAAAATTGTTTATTGTCGTTCCTTCATGCATTATGTAATGTGAATGATTTTAAGAAGTAGACATTTAATCTATTAATCTTTCCTTACGATTCTAGTCTCTACGCAGGCTATTAGAATCTTTTATTAATAAAGTAACAACTTACAAGTTGAGCCTTAAGGCTTAAAAGCATATAATAATTAATTGCTTTAAATCCAATTTTTTTTATAGAAAACTCATGAGTTTCAATTTATTGTATTTTTCATTATCACAATTTCACCTTAAATCATGTATATTTCACTTATTTGTAATAATACTTGAATGATATATACATAGGTAATTAGAGCTTGTGAACATATTCCACTTTCAAATGATGAGTTAATTCAGGGACCTTGCTTGTAGCCATTGAAAAATCTTGAACAATCCCTTTCCCATCCTCTAACTTTTGAAAAATCCGCATCGTCTAAAAAAATCACAAGCATTTTTTTAAAAAATCATTTATAAATTGGAATTTAATTATTGAAATATTTTTAAAAAACCTGCAAAACTTGAGTGTTTTTAGCAGATGACATCCTCACAAGTCCAGTAGATTTCAAAATGAGCTTGTCTCCATTCAACGTTCCTTCCTCAATCGAGGCAACACCTAATAAAACAGTATCCATTAAAATCCAAATAATAATCCATCACTTTAAACTTTAAAAAAATACATACCAAAATTATGAGCGACCATAAATGAGAAATTGCCATCTTCAGCCCCCCGAATGAACCCTTTCTCCAAGTGCATTAAATTTCCCTTCTCAGGATGAGTAGAATGTCCTGAATACTCCAAAACGGGCTGCATACCACACGTTTTAAATTCAATAGTCTCTTTATACTCAAAGTCCTTGTCTGGAAGTTGACCTTTGGCTGACAACGCTCACCCAGCTACCTATAATGACACATTTTAAAAATTAAATTCAACACCTTTTTATATTCTTTTATATTTTTATTGGTTCTGAATTCAAAACTCACCAATAAGCCATGCCAAAGGCTTAATCAAATCTGACATTTCTCCCTCCATTGTTGTAACCGCTGTCACGTCGTGTCAACTAGGTCGGACCGGATGTCAACAAAATTAGGCCACCGGGAATTTCCCAAAAAATAAGATTTTCAAAATATTCAAATAGCTGAAATTCGTGCAAAAAATAGGGATAAAATCTGTGATAAATTCGAGGGAATAAAATCAAAAACTTAATTCTTTCAAAACAAAAACGTGAGCAGCTGAGCTCTACAAAATTTCGACAATTTTTTTAATTAATTTTTGGCTAATTAACTCGCTAATTACATCTCGCTTTTACCTCCAGAGGACAAGGAACATGTCCACCATTAATTACATTGAATAATTCCATTTAAAAAGGCGGAAATGACGGCGGTCAAAAGGAAATATCCCGGGGATATAGATTTGACGGAACTTGGATTTAAATCGGATTCTCAATCAGGTACAATAATGCCAACATCTTAATTAAATTTAGTCATAATATAATATATTTATTTGTGTTTTTATGAACAGATTGGGACGATTTGTCAATCGTAATATCACAATTTTTGGGGTCCATTTCTTGCAAGTCTGAGGAAGATGTTGAATATTTGACAAAAATTATCATCCGGCTACCCTGTGTCCTTGCTAATGTGGATGAACAAGTCGAGGAGGATGGTTTCCTATGCTCTCTATGTGATTTGGAAGAGAAGAGTCCTCAAGCCTATGAATATTCTGAGAATTTTTACAAAAAAATTGTGGATTTCTCTCGTGTCATTTTAAACTCAAACTTCCGCAAGGTTCATCTATCCGAATTTAATTTGATAATTTAATTTTTTAAATTCTGTGTGTAATTTTCATTTCAGGAGAAATACCGTTTGATAAGCCTTCTGGAGCGATTATTTAATCACACAAACAAAATCAACAGGAGTCTTTTGCAGATTTTTATCGACTATGAACAGTGTACGCTTGATTACAACTTTAAAGCATTCTTTTATAAATTATTCGCAAAATTCCTTCGAGAAGCAAAGAAGAATGGGTCTCCACTTCATTTTGAAGGAGGAGAGGACAGAGATTACTTTATTGAAGAAATCCTCAAATCTTTCAACATTTGGATTGGAAATCCTGTAGAATTGATGAATCCCTCTGAGGATCTTTCGATTCGAATTAAGCTTTTAATTGCTTCTATTCGTCCATTTGCTGAGTAAGTAAAAATTTGAATATTATTGTAATTCTGGGAACTTGTAAATTTTATTCTTGAAATAAATTTAAAGGGGAGCTGATGACATGATGGGGATTGGACTAATTAAACTGTAAGTGCATGGGAATTACATAATTTTTTTATTATGTGATAATTTATTACAATTGAATCAAATTATTTAAAATGTACAGGATTTTGAGGATAATCTCACTGATGCTTTACAATATAAATCTTACGCTCGCCTGTCAGGCTCTGATTAAAGGTTTGATAGGAATTTAGATCTATTTCTTTAAAAAGATTTAAAATAATTTATTTTTTTTAAAGAAATGGCAGAGAGCAATGGAGCAGAGAGTTTTGAATATCTTTGCCGTTTCAGAATGGACATTGCAGAGGTTCCTAAATTATAAAATTTTAAATTTAAAGCTTATTTGTGTTCAAACTTTTAGGAAGTTGTTACACATTCTCTAAGCCTGATGATCCGTGATTTTGATCCAGATGAGCAGTCTCATATGAATCCACTTGTTATATTCCTTCGAAGGATCGAGGAATTGGGCCGATTTAATTCACGATTTACATTTTGCCATCATTTTATTCCCAGCATACTCGTAATATTTTTTTTCTAATAGAAAATCAAATAAATACCCAACCTATATAAATATAAATCTTTTTTCAGGCTCGTGCTCTTCCCAAATTACATTCGGATGAAAAGATTCCAAAGTTCCTCATAGCTATGCAAAAATACTTTGTCCAGACTCCTTCAGAAATGTTTATGGAGTATTTCAGCATCTTTTACGTTCAGCTCGTTTTATTCAATGAGGATGATGTTGTACGGCGAATTATACGCTTCTTAGTGTCTGAAGTGAAACTCAATTTTAGTTACATGGCTAAAAATTTGTTGCAGGTTTCAATTACCTATCTATTCTATGAATATATAGGTTGATTATATATTAAAATGAATTTTTATTTTACAAATTGCAGACATTGACAAATGAACTCATTTCGTACCTTTATGTGGACAAAGATCTTGTTTTAAACTGCTTTAATCTACTCATTCTTTGGAACTCTGGTATGAGTTTGGAAATGGTACATTCAAATAAAATTGGGAAAGATAAACTCAAGACTTGTACAAATCAGCGAGTAAGTATCCATCATACATGTATAGCTATATTTAAGTCAAATCTTTCTATTTTAATGAATCTCTATCTTGTAATTAATTAGGAGGAATTCATTGCTTCAAAGCTGATGGTAAATCACTAAATTATTCTGCATTTTAAAAAAAATATATCTAAATTAATCTTTATTTTCAGGGTGTTTTCGTATTCGGTAAGTGTAATTAGCTTATTAATCCTAAGTTTTTATTATTGTACATTTGAAGATGAATATTTTATTAACATTTTATTTTATCATTTAAAATCTTTAGTTGAATCCAAATTGAAAAGTCAGTACGAGTCTATTAAAACAAAGCAAAGGGTTCTAAATTCTCTAATTGACATGATTGACCTAATGGTAAAATATACAATTTTTTTCAATTTTTTAAAATGTATTTTAATTGTTATTGTAATTACCTGCCTAATTTTTTCTAATATCCCTGAACAGGGCCCTAAGCATATGACGCCTCGACGAAATAAGGTTTGCATTTTTTAAATGATTTAAATCTGCAGCTCAATTAAATTTTAAAGCTATTTCTTTTCCTAGCTATTGTCTTTATTGGGCTCCCTCACAAGTCTTGGTCCAGTCTACTGCGAGCTTCTTATTTCCGCTTGGAGCAAGTACTTTCACATGTGAGTTTTCATTTTGATTTGAAACCCCAATTATTAGAATTATATAAATAATTTATGTATTTAAAAAATAGGATTGATAGAGATTCGCAAATGGAAATGGCTGTTCCCATTATATATGCAATAATGCCACTTCGAGAGACCCTACCAAATGAGATTGATTCTCTAATTGATAAGATATTGCAAAAAACAGGGTTTAGAAAGGAGCATTTGCTCCGATTATCTTTTCTTTCGGATTTTGAGGATGGGAATGGGACTAATGTGAAAGTAGCTCGACTTTTTAAACGGGAAAAGTAAGTACACCTTTTTTTTAAATTTAAGAATTAAAGTTATACCTACATTGAATTAACCCTTGCAATTTTAGTGCAAATGATATGACGACATTCCTTAAAATTGTGATAAATGAAACTACAAATAAGAGTGCATTAATCATTTGCCTCACAATCTCCAAATTGAAAGAACTCGTACTCGACCCCAAATACAAGTTCCATGAGAAGATTAGTCTTGATCCAGACTTTCATCAGCTTATATTAGAGCTAATTCGTCACCTATTGGATTTATCGAAAGGGAATCATGAGGAGTTTAAGCGCAATCAGTTCAGAATGCTTGGGATTAATTGGCCCTATCGACCCCTACCGTTTTGATTACATCCAGAGAGCTCAGAAACAAAACTTTTCCACTTTCACAGTCTTCTCAATGGAATTTAAAGTCAATTATTTGGTAGAAGTCTGCAAATTCTTTAAAGATTCACTTGAAACTCAAAATTTTGATATTTACGCCTATTGTATTCAACACCTGATTTCTGTATTTGGTCTTAAATTGGATAACAGTGATCCAATTTGGACAACACTTCCTGAAGATTATCGCAAAATTAATTGAACCCATTGTTGAGCTAAAGTATTCGCAGAGATATCTACCTACTCCGGATATACCTACACCAATCTTCAATTCAAGATATGGAATGACTTTTATCAAATGGATATCAAATTTTGTGCTCAAATTAATCTCTTTTGTGAAAAATGAGGTCCCAAAGAGTATGTTTGAAGTAAGCAAGATCCTTATTCAAAAGAATGAACATATTGCAAAATTTCTACTACCCTTCGTGGCAAGTAAGTGTAAATTTTTTAAATTTCTAAAATGTATTTGATTTTTATTGTACCATAATAATTTAATAAATATTAAATACTGTTCTTATTTTGCACAGCATATGCCATCATTGATGGATCAGAGGCTCAAATCAAAAGCATCGAGACTGAAATTAAATATATTTTTGACATTTGGTGAGAAATAGGACAATTTTGGATTGAATTACATTTGTAATTTAAATAC
>JAAZTK010000897.1:0-16644 GCA_036507255.1 Megalothorax incertus
AAAAGAACGGTGCATAAGCCTATCATATTTAAATTATTCTCCTCCCTCATCTTCACCTAATTAATAATTGGGGAAGTTAGGAAAAATAAGAGGAAATTCCCTCAGTAAAGCTTTTATTTTAGATAATATATAAAAATCAAATTTTCTATTTGATCTAATAGTATTTTTAATTTTTATCCTTTATATAGGAATACTGCCTCCTTTTGGATGATTTCATCTTTGGATTTAATTCAGTCAAGTTCTTATTTTTCTATCTTCTTTCCCTTGCCTTTTTACTCCCACTCCTTCTAACCGTCATACCATATGTTCTCATCGTACTTCGAATTCTTCAAATTAATCGCTTTCAAAGGACGGGAAATGAGCTTCTAAATGATGCTGGAGTTTTAAATGATTTGAATGGACCAGAACGGGAAGAAGACACAGAGAGATTTCGAGGTCAATTGATGAGGAATAATTTTGGGCTATCAAGAGGAGATGAGTCACAATCTTCATCAGAGGTTTGGTCTACAACAAAAATGGTTCTGATTGTGACACTTTGTAGCTACCTTCTTTGGCTTCCATATTGGATCACAATGGTAGGCATTTATATTAGTATATTTGAAAAAAGATAATTATATAGATAAATAGTTTTATTTTTATTTCCGATAGATATTGCTACACGTATTTCCTCACGAACATCAACATTTTAATATATTATACAGTTTTATGAAGATATTTTATGTACTAATTTGTGCAAATTCTGCACTAAATCCTGTTCTCTATATTGTGCTTTCGGATAGCTTCAGGAAATGCTTTTTTGGACTTTTTACTTGCAAGAAGGTGCTTAATTTTAATTTATATAAATAATTTTTGAAATATTTATCTCAATAATAATATTTTATTAGGACACTCCTCAATCTGACCAGCCAAATCAACCGAATGATTTGAATGAAGCACAGCTTTAGTTATAAATTTTGATTTTGCAACATTTGAACCATTTGGATTCAAATTTGGAAATATTGGAATTATTGATATTGGGCATAAACTAGTTGTTCATTTCATAATAGATGGTACTCATTTTAAATTTGTAAAATATTATTTTAATTTATTTCGGCAAAATAAAATTAAGCAAAAATATCCCAAATTCTATCAATAATATTTAAAATGTATACGTATATGGGCTGAATTAGTAATTTAGTAGGTAAAGATCGATCAAATATTGACTTTTCTGGGGATGATTAAATTCTCCAATTTGAATATTTGCTACTCTCTTAAATTTTTTATTAATTTTCTACAAGTGCATCAAATATATAACTTATAGCCATTTATTATTTATACCACCTTTGTCTCATTATCATGTAATAATAACTAAAAGTCGATATCTTAAAGAACAATTCCTATAATACAAGTACAATAATACCTTCCAATAGAATTAATAATTTAATAATTTAGGCTGGAATACATCATAAAAAACAATATTTTTAGGTATATGGTAAAATTCGAATAATGTTTGAAAATATTAAATTTAAAATCCTCTTTTATTTTATTTTACAATCCCCAATTTTTGTCAAAAGTCAATTGAATTTTATTGGGCTACAAGATTTTGCTGAGAATTTTGCAAATTGTTCCATTGAAATTTTTTCAAGCCCTGCCTTTAATTTCAAGGATATTTCAGTTCCATATTCGCATTTTCAAAAAATATCAAAATATCCACAAAATTCTTATAACCATTTTTCACCCCCTAGAAAATTCCGTGGATTTTGTGAAGTAATTTGGAGCTTGAATCAAATCAATTTACACCCCTATAAAAATTATAATCATTTTTCTAAAAAAGAACTCTATATATTCACGAATGACTCTACTCACCTAAATAATTGGGATCTTTTAGTTCCAAAATACACTTTTATTTTATATTATAAAAATAATCCAATTTTTCAAATTACAGGCCTAAAAATATTAATAAAAAGATGGCGAAAAGGGGATATTGAAATCCCCCTAAAATGCTCCATATCCTCGTGTAGGGATAATATCAACACATATAAATCCACCTCGTCAAAACAAATTGTAATTGGAAATATCCAATATTATTATAAGGGGACATTTGATCTTCTCGAAGATTTACTCAAATGGAGTTCTTCATTTCAAAATCGGAACATTTCTACATTTTTTGAACTCCTTGAAATAATTTTTAAAACAATTAACGGGAGTTTCAATACCAATCTACAAGAAAGTGAGCAATATTTCCCATCATCAATTGAATCAATACCACCAAGCCCCGAGGATTACAATACCCAATATTATTTTGAATATGCACCCTTGGGATATACCCAGAAAAATTACATAACTTGCAGCGCCATCTCCAGGAATCATTTAAATCCTTCATCCCTACTCGATCCTTTTGATTTGCCATCGTTAATATTAATCCTGGCATCGGCGTCAAGTTTGATAATCTTATTTCATTTTGCAACACCGAAAATTTCCGCCAGATGGAGTTTTATAAGTCTCGGGGTTTTGGCGCCAATTTTTGAACAGGATTCCAATATAAAATCAATTCTAAATAAATGGGTCTTGAAAACGCTATTTTTGGCGTGGGTTTTTGGCGCAGGAATTATTCTTTCTAATGGATATAAAGGCATTGTTACCACCAATTTATTAGCGCCACTCCGAAGCGACTTCTACCGGAATATTTCGCAATTTAATCAGTTCAATTATTCAGTTCATGACTATATTTTAACTGGAGAAAAAGAGGAAATTGATTATTTAATTAAATTAAAATTGGGTGAACCTGAAATGGATACTATCAATAACTCTGTAATATTAAATACACACGAAGAATGTCTGAAAAATTGCCAGGAATGGTTTGATGATTCAATTCTAATTTATTACAAAGTAAATTCAAATTGCTCATTCATGCCATTTCAAAAAAGCTTTTCTTGCACGCATAGGACTGCCAAATACAACCCCCTATTTAAAAGTACTGAAATTCTTATTGAAACCCATATGAGAGCTTTTGCACTATATAGGAAAATGGAGGATAAATCTAAATATTTGCAAGATTTCCCAAAATGTCACAATTCTATAATTATTGCTGATTCGGATAGAATTAAAAGCTTGGGAAATTATTTTGAAAATAAAATTAAAATTGAGATTTCAATCGGAAATAGCCCATTTATGGGAGAATATAATGGAGCTAGCTTATTAAATATGCCATCGGATTTTATTAAATCTTTATTTGATAAATTATTTGAAAGTGGAATTTCTACATTTATTGAAAAATTAAAATCTGCGGAAATATTTGATGCTGAAATCTATAAAAAATTATTCAATTTAAAAACAAAATTTAATGGATTTCAACCACAAACTTTGCAATCTAATATTCTTTCTATTTTCATAATATTTCTTTTTGGAGCATGCGTTTGTTTGGCTATATTCAGCGGAGAATTATTTGTTTATCATTTTAATTTTGTTGGAAAATTAAATTCAAAGAATATCTGTAAGATTTGTTTAAAATTTGAAAAATTTCTTTATATATAAAAATATCGATAAATTTTATGTTATTCAAACTGTAATTATATTAATGAATATTACAGAATATTTTTCAATTAAATTTTTCTTTATTTTTTTGCATATTTTTATTGAAAACCAAAAAATCCTGTTTAATTAATTAATTGCCTAAATTTAAAAAAAATTGTTAAATTATTATTATTATATTTATAGGGCAAGTAAAATGAGCTAACAGCTCTCAAGCCCAGCACAAATCACATAGCACTTTTATTTATCTCTTTATATTAGAATTAGGTAATATATATCAGACTGAATTATATCGAACCAATGTACTTTTTAAATAAATCTAGAAAATATTCTTTTCTAACTGTTTGAGGAAATTGGGTATAGGTATGCTAAGATAAGGGATATTGTTTGATCAAATAATGCAATTACTACAATTGTATTATAGTATACATCCTACCAAGGCACACTAAATGAAATTCATTTAGTGTGCCTTGATCCTACTCAAATCCCAAGATTAGAGCCCATGTGGGTGTATACTGTATATGCTTTGCCTTAAACCTCGAAAGTCTTTAAAATATTTCCAATAATAATTTTAATACAAATAAAATTTCAAATTCTTGAGAATTTTAATTATATAGTGTATTGTAAATATGCATCGCATTTTGATAATTACATTAATTTTAGCATATGACAGCGCCTTTGCTTTGCGGATAAACAAAATGACTTTTGATTAAAGAATATTCAAGAATATAATACAACAATTATAAAATAATTAAATTAATACGAGGGTTTAAAATAAGACCAAACCTACTGGAATTCGCAAGCTTTTGTAAATATCTATATATTCGAAATATATTGCAAATAATTATTAAGTATCAAACTTGGACCACGGATAATTTTAAGTTTTTCCTTAAGAATTTGCCAAATATCGATACTGATAGGTCAAATACTAACAAAATGTAATTAAAATACTAAGAACCTGTAATTATCTAAAATAATTATATATTATGTACAAGGCAATATGAGCAATTGTGTATTCGACTTGTGTTTTATTTTTTTGGCTTTATTCATTTAAAAAAATATAACCAAAAAATGGTCAAAAAAAATTTCCTCTTATTTTTTCAATCATTTCTTCGTTTTGCATTTAAATATAAATTTTTGCCATTTGCTCTAAATTCCTCCGGCCATCTTTGTTTGGTTCCTCAAAAATCTATAAAATTATGGCGTCATTTATGCATTCATTATATTATTTTTGGTCTATATAATTTTATACAAATGTTTTTATATGGGGGTGAAATATTTTCAAATCCATATATAATATTTTTTGTTGTTATTCCACCTTTCCACGTTATGATCGTTGCACAAATACGAAAAATTTACAGAAATATGCCTGATCTTTTTAATGGTCTGAAAATATGGGAAACTTCAGAGGGAGGTATTTTTTAATAATTATATATTTTAATTATATTATAATTTTGCATTTTTTATTAGAAAAATCTAACTTTTTCGATATCCTGGAAATAATGGCAAAATTATTGTGCTTTGGTCTCACCTGGATGTCGATATTTTACCCAATTATTTATTTTATATTCCCAGATTCTCCAAATTTTTATTATTTCTATTTAAAATCTATTTCTGAATATTTTCTACTAATTTTTCTCGGAATTTATCAATCTTATTGTTTTGCATTCGGTTTTGTAGTGACACTTTTTTCGCTCCTGTTTATGGAAATATATCTAATATTTACCAACAAATCCCTCAATTCACTCAAGTATGTCTAATATTAATTTATATTCCATTTCAATTTTTTGACAATAAATATAGGAAATTGGCAATGGAAATCCAATGTGGAAATGACGTCCAGAATTGCCTTACAATTTGGAAAACACTCAGGATGATGAATCTTAAATTTAATGATATATTTGGAACATTATATATTTCATTTATTGTAGGGACATCTTGCTCTGGACTTATTGTCCTAAACATGTGTTGTATTCTGCTTTATGGAAAAATCCCTCTAATTGTTTATTCAATTTTTCCACTTTCCTCTATACTTGCATGCCTAAATTTTTATATATTTTTTTATCAATCGTCAAAAATCCGATCCCTATCCTCGGAAATTCTGGACATCATTCTTGATAGGTCCACGGATCTGTGGATTGACCACAAGAGGGAGGTCAAATCCCTCCGATATTTCGGGCTTCATTTCCTCTCATTTTACTGCATCAAATTCACTACTTTTCTCAATATTATTTTATTTGTCACTTCAAACACTTTTGCACTTTACATTATGATCACAAAAATATAATTCTATTTGAAAATAATATTGTTAAAAATATTTTTTTGATAATTAGGAAGACATATGCTAGAAATATCTATATTGTATTTACAGTGGAATAAATACGTATGCTACTCAGGATTAGAAGCCCTCATATACAATATAAAATTACATTACAAAGTATTGTAATTCAATAAGATATCTCTTATCTCCGCACTTAAATTAATCCCAAATCATATTGATCATATGCGAATTTTATTCATTAATCTAGTCCAGCTTTGAACTTGACATTCCGTAAATATCCTCTCTTCCAAATCCTAATCCTCTGGATAAAACTCGTTATTTCTAGTTTTGTTTAAAGATTTGATCATTTTTAGTTCATATTTTTTCAGGGCATCAAATTCTTTATCCTAAGGTATTAGATAGCTCAATTATTGAATCATATTTTTGCACGACATGAGGTTATTTTTGTATTTTAAAAGCTTTCTGGCTCCAAATCCTTTATTAGATATGTAGATATGTTCCTAAAAAATATAAAAACATACAAATGGCGTACCTTTCCAATTAATTTAAGTAAAAACAATGTTGATTTATATAAAGTAAATCAATACACGTGTAGGAATATTGTATACTAAAAAATAAAAAGTATCAATCATTTTCATAAATTATTTAGACATATATGAAGAACATTTACATTAATCCGAGTACAAGCTATTTTTAGATATTTTTTAGAGTAATATATTGATATATTTTGACTTAAAGCACATCCAACGATCGATAAATATTCTCATTTCCTTTAGAAAAATTTCAGAATATATGAATATAACCGAAATAAATCTTTAGATTTAAAAATCAAAAATAATGGGGAGTTTTGAATTTCTTTTTGAATTAATTCGGAATGCTCATTACTTCAAAATCATACCTTTCAAACTTGATAATGAGAGAAAAAACCGTCTCGAAAGGCTCTCAAAATCTGCTCAAATTGCGTCCAGAATCATACTAATTCTACTTTTAATTTACGATATTTTGAAATTAATTACAGCGGGTCATTCTATATATTACGAAAGGGATGTTAAAAACAAAATATTTGCCGTTTGGTATTTTATAATAATTATAGGATCAACCCTTGCTTCCCTTCTTTTTTATTACAAATCACATCTCATTATTCTAATTATTAATAAAACAATGGAAATTACGGATACTTTGGGTAAATATTAAATAAAAATTATTATTAATACATATATTAATATACTTTTATATAAATTAGAATATCGATTTGACAAAAGATTTATTCCCAAAAAGACCATATTTTTTATTAAACAAATTTTGAGGGGTACTTATTTTGCTCCATTCGCAAGTTTAGCTTATATTTTGTATCCTAATCTGCCTATATCTATCTACCGATATTGGGGTGGAAAAATTATTTATTTTGATTTAATTTATGGAATTTTTGATTTATTTTATAATTATTTTTGCATCGTTCTTATATTTATGCTGGCCTACTTGGATGCATATTATCTTTATCTTTCTGGTTGGATGGGTATATTAAAGTAAATATTTAACTGTTTAATTTAATTAATAAATAATCAATTTATATTATCAAATAAAATATAATTCTTTAAATTAATTTTTTAGAGAAGAATTGGAGGAAGCTGAGACTTTTGAAGATATTCTATCAATTCTAGAATATCATCGAAGAGTTCAAATTGTTCATTCCCTTGCATCGGAATTATTTGATTATTTTGTTAATTTAAATGCAGTTGGAAATTCTGTATTTCTTAACATTTTTACGGCCTATATTTGTGTCAAATTTTTGCACAGAAATGAAGAGTTAATTTTAGTATTGGTAGCTTTATTTGCAGGATTTGCAGGATTTTGTCATGTTTTATTAATGGCTGAATTTGGATATCATTTGGAAGAGGATTCAAAAAGTTTTATTGAAAATGTAAGATTGAAGTCAATCGAATTGGAGGATGAAAATAATCGAGAATTCTTGTATAAATATTCCAAAGGGCTTAGGGTTTTTCATATAAAATATCATAACTTTTTTAATTTGAATCATGTCTCGTTTTTAATGATTTATGAATTTGTTGTAAGTTATGTCACTACTTTGATCTTTACATTTTGATTTAATATTATTTTTTGAATAAAATTTGTTTTTTTTTTTACAAAATTGTTAAAGGAGGGTACGGGATTAATAATCTTTCATATTATTGCAAAATATTTCAATTTTTACCCGAGATACCATATATCTCATCAATTTTCGAATCGGTCGTTGAAAATGGTAGGAAATGGCACGACCTGCCATGTGCTAGTCAGAAACCCTTTGATTTCCCGTGGTGTAGGCTTCGATGGATCTGGCGTTATTTTAAATCGTTGTACAATAGATGTAATGAATAGAAAAATGGAATCCCTTGCAAGGGACTCCCCCAGGCACTGTCTTTTTCCGAAGGCAAAAGGCATGAAAGCATCATGCTTCAACAAAGTACATCCATCTGACGCTAGGAAGCGCTCAGGGCGAAACACTTCGGGATCACCCCAATATTCAGGATCATGAAGATTCGCGTAATTGTTGTAAATAATTGGAGTTCCCTTTGGGAAAAACATGCCATTATAAGTGGCATCCTCGATGATTTCGTGAGGTGCTAACGGTACAATTGAAGACCAACGAAGTAACTCGAAAATGGTGGCGTTTGTAAATGGAAGTCTGCGAAAAAAGATATCGCAGATTTTAGGTTTTCATGTAAAATTTAAAAATAAGCTTACGATGCGCGATCTTCCAAATTTGCATAACGTGAAATCCCAACGTGGGATTTGATTTCGTCAAAAACTTGCTCCTGAATCTTTTGGTTAAGCGCAAAAATATGGACAGTCCAGCCAAGTAGATTAGAAGTCGTTTCACTACCCGCCAAAAATAGGTCGTGCATTATTGTCAAAAGATTGTTTTCTTTAAAAAATCGAAGAAATTTTAATGAAGTGAAGTTAACTTCATTTTTTAAATTTTTTAAATTTTACCGCCAGTTTTTCCATAAAAGCTTGAATTAGGATCCTTTTCTTCCTCAATTTCTCCCAAATATTTGTCGATGAAATCACGCTCTGAACCTTTGATAAATGTCCTTTTATGATTATCCACAATTTCTTTAAAAAATTTGAATGCATTTTTCCGATTTTCCATAAATTTGCCCACGAAGCTTGTCAATTTTGGAAACCATTCGTGAATTTTGAAAAATATGGGGAAATGCAGAAGGATGAATAGTGGTGTAAAATCTCTAAATATCAAATCAATCATGTTAAATCTCATTAAAATCGAATCAATTTTAATCATTACTCGGTTAATTTCTTGTATAGGTCATTAATTACTGGGTCATTTTGTTCAAAACGGTTCCCAATTAAAATGGACCATACGGAATTTACTACAGATCCATTAAAATGATGGTCAATTAATATGGGCTGCCCACGAAAACTCTTCAAAGTTTCCAGAAGTTCCCGAATTTCAACTTCCATGAAAGATTCCATCGACCGTTTACCAAAACCAAAATCCCTTAAATTTCGCAATGCAAATCTACGTTGTTCAGCCCAGGGTTGACCCATTTGATTTAAAAGTACACCTAAAAATTAGAATTAGCACGCAAAAATACGTGGAAAGGAAACGAGTAAAAACCGTGAAACTTTTCTTCGGCACATAGCATCAAAATCGCCCTTTCCGAACTGCGTCCATTGAATTCCGCCCGTGACGTCAACTCCTTAAAATCCTTGTAATGATTCACGATTATTGTCCTAAAATTTCAAAAACGTTAAAAACGCGTAAATTTATATTTCACGAAACACGAAACATGAAACCTTTTAGATCCGACATCAAACGCATAAATGTTACCCCAACGCTTCCTCAACTGGAGAAAGTATTTTTGGGGACTTTTTCCTCCCCAAACAATTCCCCCAAATAATGGGACCAAACTCCTAGGACCTGTAAAAAATTTACAATTTTTAAATAAAAATATGACTTTTAAACTAATAGGCATAAATACAATGCATACCTTGTGGGAATCCTTTTGGTTCTAGCTTCCGTTTTCTAAATGTCCCCAAAAGGTATAACGTGACGATGAATACGACCAGGCTCAAAATTGTGTCAAGGAACATTTTGGATTTTATTTTGAAATATGAAGTACTCAATAATATTTCAAAGTGAAATGCATATTTGAAATGTATACTTTTGCGGTTTTTTCAAAGGTTTTTTTAAGGATATTTTTTATTTGCATTCCATTCAGTAGAGCATTTTTGCTAACCTCTTAACCTATTCATGCCAAAGAGCACGATTCGATTGTATAAAGGTAATATAAAAATTCATCAGATATTTTCTATAAAAATTATTAATTTAAGTACTACTTGATATTTACCCATATATTATTAATTATGCTATTGAATATAAAATTTAATGAATTTAGAATCACACTTTAAATTGACATTTGACACATGATTATAAATTAATACAATAATCCGGTACTTATGATTTATGAATATGCTCATTTAATTGCTCGAATAAAAAATTTCAGTGTGAAAAAATTAAGGTTTTTTGTTTATTTAAGAGGGAGATTATTGGTTAGCTTATTCTCAATTTTTATCAATATCATTATCAGTTTAGGGATCAAACAACTATTATAACATGCATTTGTAGAATTATGAATTATTTCAAAGTTTGAAAATACATATTTAAATTTTATATGGAATTAAATATAAGATATTTACAAACAAAAAATTATCACAATCTTTCATCAATTTACAAATCGGTCTTTGAAAATTATAGGAAATGATACAGCCTGGTGTGAGGTATTAAATACTCCATTAACCCTATCTGGCGTAGGTTTCGAGGGATCTGGCGTTATTTTAAATCGTTGTACAATAGATGTAATGAAGAGAAAAATAGAGTCCCTTGCAAGGGACTCTCCCAAACACTGCCTTTTTCCGGAATGAAAGGGGATAAACGCATCGTGCTTCAGCAAAGTACGCCCATCGGACGCTAAGAAGCGCTCAGGGCGAAACACTTCAGGATCGCCCCAATATTCAGGATCGTGAAGGCACGCATAATTATTGTAGATGATTGGAGTTCCTTTTGGGAAAAACATGCCATCGTAATTTGTATCCTCAATGATTTCATTCGGCAAGATTGGCAGAATTGAAGACCAACGAAGTAGCTCAAAAATAGTGGCGTTTGTAAACGGAAGTCTGCGATAAACGGATTTTGCAAGATTTTAATTTCATCCTAAAACAAATAATATATCTTACGAATTGCGATCTTCCAAATTTGCATAACGTGAAATTCCAACTTGAGATTTAATTTCGTCAAAAACACGCTCCTGAATCTTTTGATTAATCGCGAAAATATGGACAGTCCAACCTAGGAGGTTAGATGTCGTTTCGCTATCTTTCGTGGTTAAATATCAACCAAAAAATTCCAATTATTTATAAGATTAATTATGATACCTGCCGCAAATAGATCATGGACAATTGTTACGAGATTATTTTCTAAATAAAATTGAAGAAAGTTTGATGAAGTGAAGTTAATTTCATTTCAAAATTTACCGCCAGTTTTTCCGAAAAAGCTAGATTTAGGATCCTTTTCTTCTTCAATTTCCTTCAAATATCTGTCAATGAAATCCCGGTCAGATCCTTTGTTAATCGTCTGCTTATGTTTTTCAACAATGTCTTACATAAAGTTGAGGATAAATTTTTTATTTTTGATGAAATTTCCGACAAAGCTTGTAAATTTTGGGAACCATTCGCGGATTTTAAAAAAGATAGGGAATTGCATAAGGAATATTAGTGCTGGTGTTGCGGTTTAACCCTTTGGCTAATAAAACTCTTCGATAGTTCAGGGGCAGGATTAGTTTAATTTGGTTTGTTGATTATTAAGTGAGAAAATGTCAGAAAAAGAAGTGAGATAATTCTAAATAATGTCTTGTAACAAGTGAGAAAATCGGCTAATAATGTCTTGCAAAACAAGTGAGAAATTCTCTGAATATTCCTTTGAAGAAGTGAGAAAATCACTAAATATTGGCTCGTTAAGTGAGAATATCCAAATAATTCCTTCAACAAGTGAGAATGTCACAAAATTCCTCTCAAGTGAGAATATCCAAAATAATGCCCTAACGAGTGAGAAATTAAGGAATAATTCGAAACAACACACAGACACTCGGAAGGTTGCTTTAAATTGTAGTCTGATTAGTTTTATTGAAGTTTAAAGATGAAAATGAATTTGATGATTTAAGATAATTTAGAGTTAGTTAAGAAATGATAATTTTGACTGGCTGCTTTACTGGAAGAATAGGCAATTGAGACTCGGGCTAGTTTCACTCCTCTCTTAGTCTGTAGGGCAAAGAAACACACAACTTTAGTACAAGAATACACCCGGGTTCGGTTAAAAACTCACTTTAGATATAGAGCGAGTTCGTGTCCACGAATCACTGCAATTTAGGGATGAAATGAAGGACCTTGACCTGGTCTACAATGCAAAGTACAAATTAGCAAAAGAACTCACTCGATCAGGGATCAATAACTCACTTAACGGATGTAGAAGACAATAAAGTACCAAGACTCGGCT
The DNA here is from genome assembly GCA_036507255.1 of Megalothorax incertus. Classification (NCBI taxonomy): domain Eukaryota; kingdom Metazoa; phylum Arthropoda; class Collembola; order Neelipleona; family Neelidae; genus Megalothorax; species Megalothorax incertus. The sequence goes on from JAAZTK010000897.1 coordinate 12,363, forward strand.
TTGTAGATTCGGTAGAAGGGTTCGCTTCACTGGCAATCTGTGCAAAACGTACTTGGGTTATTTAATATTCTAACCGACTCAATAGTGAGTACTAACCTGATCGAGGACTTAGATGATTGATTTGTGGAGAGTCAGACCAGTCCTCTGCTTCCTCCGAGGCTTTGTCCTTTGGAGTCACCTTCAGAGGCTGATGATTCTCATTGGCTGGCTTTCCTCGTGCGAGTAGCTTTAGAGGTGGCCTTGCAGGGTTATTACCATGCTCCTTTGGCTCGACAAATGCTCCCTTTGGATTACCATTTGGAATTATGTCTGGCTGATAAGCGGCCAGCTCATTTGGTTGATAAGAGGGAGGATTTGAGTCAAAAAATCTCCAACAGCTGGTGTGTCTCTATTTAAAGAATTAAAAAATATATGTATTTTAAATTAGGAATCCTCCCCTTCTTAGAATTTTGAGTATTACTCTGTGAATCGGCGGTAGAGGTCGTTAATGGCTGGGTCATTTTGTTCGAAACGGTTTCCAATTAAAATGGACCATACGGAATTTACAATAGGTCCAGTAAATTGATGGTCAATTAATATGGGCTTCCCACGATAACTTATTAAGGTTTCAAGAAGTTCCCGGATTTCAACTTCCATGAAGGTCTCCATCGACCGTTTACCAAATCCAAAATCTCTTAAATTTCGCATGGCGAAACGTATTTGTTCCATCCAGGATTGTCCCATTTGATTGAAAAGTATGCCTAAAATTGATTAAAAATTTTAACACGTGAAAATGAGCGTAAATGAGCGCGTTAAACCGTGAAACTTTTCTTCAGCACATTGCAGCAAAACCGCCCTTTCCGAGCCACGCCCGTTTAATTCCGGACGTGACGCCAGCTCCTTGTAATCCTTGTAATGGTTCACGATTATTGTCCTGAAACATTTTAAGTATTCACGTGAAATACGTGTAAAATTATTTCACAAGATACGAAACCTTTTAGATCCGACATCAAACGCATAAATGTTACCCCAACGTTTCCCCAGTTGAAGAAAGTATTTTTGGGGGTTTTTTCCTCCCCAAATAATTCCTCCAAACAAAGGAATCAAACTCCTGGGACCTTTCAAAAAAAATCACAATTTTAAATCAAAATAGGCATTTGATATTATTGTTCTGTATTCGTTATATTCGAATACTCGTATACCTTGGGGAAATCCCTTTGGCTCTGTCTTCCGTTTTCTAAAGGTCTCCAATAGGTATAGCGTGACGAGGAATACGCCAAGGCTCAAAATAGTGTCAAAAAACATTTTGGAATAATTATTCAAAGTGAAACTTAAAGACAAAAATTTCTTCCAAACAAATTTAAAAACCTTTGAAAAAAGCGCAAAGGTTTTTTTTGAAGGACATTTTTTATTAGCATTTTATTCAATCTAGAGCATTTGTGCTAACCATTTAACTTATTAATACCCAAGAACGATTCGATTGTATAAAGGTATTAATATAAAAATTAGTCATCAGAAAATTCTATAAAAATTATTAATTTAACAATATGTGCTACTTGAGATTTACACATAGATCTATCTATATTATTATTCTAATGAATATAAAAATTAGAGAATTTAAAATCACACTTTAATTTGACGTCTGACACCTGATTATAAATGTTTAATTGCTCGAATAACAAATTCCAGAGTGAAATAAATAAAAAAGTTTTGTTTAAAGTTTATTTCCCAGAGATTCCCAGAGATTATTTCCCAGCTTATTTTATCAGTTTATTTATGGATCAAACCAGGAGCAAAAATATATACCTATATATAATTAGTATGTGCTTAATTACGATAAATTTTGTTTTTGGACGTAGATTTAATAATGTTGGAATTTTGGAAATATATCTTAATTTCATAAATCATAATTATATTGAAGTGTTGCTATTAGAGGCTTGCAAGTATAAACTCTTCCTGAAATATACCAACTCTGCTTCCTCTACTTTAATTAAATTTTAAATATTTTAATTGCAAATCAAATAGGATTGCTCAATATTCTTGAAATTGTAGGTAAATATCTGTAAATTGCATTAGAATACACGCACATGAATTTACAAAAATAAACCTTATAAAAAGGACCAATAGAAATAGATATGTAAATATTGCATTGTGAAATCGCATTTCCTTCACTTCAATTGCTTGACACATTCAAATGAAGTTGGTTTTAAAAGCAGGCGGCCGATTTGGTGAATTTTGCGAACTAAATAATTAAATAAATTTTTAATATCCAGTGTAAGGATTGTATTAATTTCAAATACCTATTGAGGAGACTAAAGATAATCCGATCCCGAGTTTGAATTTTTCGATTGGAACCAAAAAAATGTTCAATAAGGAATTTATAAAGTTTTGCGGAGTGATATTTAATCGATCCGCAAAATATAAATTATTTCCATTCAAAACGGAAGATGTAAATCATTTAATTCCAGAAAAATCCAATGCCAAATGGGAACGGTTTTGGAATAATTCCTTCCTAATTTATTTCATTTATATTTTTTGGCAAATTTCCTATGCTAATCTGAATGAAAATGTCTACAAACTTTGCCTGGCTCTACTCTGGTTTCTCGTCCATATTTTTACAACTATCCTCGCTTTATATTTCAAAACGAATCCAAATTCTTTATGCTCATTTTATGGCGAAATATTCGTATTTGGACGAAAATATCAAGGTATGTACTTAAAACAAATATTAAAATTTATTTTTAAATATTTTTTTGTTAGATGGAGAACATAAATTACTTTCCTTAATTCTGATTGGATTTTTAACCCTCGCATTTTGTGGCTATTTAGTTTACAATATAATCCTACTTTTAATCTTTTTCTTTATTCCGGAATTATGTTATTTCCATCTATTGCCATCTATCCTCAAAATTTGGCCAAACCAAATCCTAATTTTTGTCTATCATTTCGCATTGTGGGCTACACTTTTTGAGAGAGTCATCTATTATACACTGGTCTGTGAAATGCATTTCCTCTCACTCATCAACATCCTCTCACAAATGAAAGAAAAAGTAGGTTTAATCCAAACCCAAGCGGAATTTGACATTTTTATTCGGAAATGTCGAGAAATCCGAATTCATCATTACAAATTCATTTCACTCGTGAATTTCTTTATGACAGTTGTGGTTGGAGCTGCTGCCAATCTCCTCATCTTCGCTAATTATGCATCTCTCCGATTTTACCACAAATTGCCACTCCTGATCTATGCATTAATCCCTCTATTATCTTTATTGGCAAATGTTGTTTTCTTCACATTATTTTATCAGGCTTCCCTCTTGCGGCGATATTCAGTTAAAATCACAAAAACCTTGCAGGAAAAATCAAAATCTTTTGACAAATATCACCAAAAAATTGGGAGAGCTCAAAGAAATCTCAAGATCAATTTTGGGTCTTTTTATTCATTCAAGGAATCAACATTCCTCAATTTCATACTATTTGTCTCTTGCAATTCTTTTGCACTATCACTTTCTCTAAATTAAATTTTTAATGTGATTATATTACCCTACAAGTACTTGTACTAATACTACAGCAATATAGCCATTTAGCATATTTCATACTAGTATATAGATTAGGAATATTATACTTATCGATATAAAAATTGAAAAATCTACTTTTCGATAATCGTGTGATTAGGTACTTAAATTTCAAAATACTTTCAAATAAATATAAAATTATTGAGAAATATTTATTTAGGAAAAATTTATAATAAATTCTGAAAATGATTGTGTAAACGCTGGTTTAAAAATGATGGATGGGGAAAAAACCCCAAGCCAGTTGATGATTTCGTAATTTGCATAACTTAATTATAGGTGGATTTAAATGTAATTTTTTAACGAGAAACTTCCTAAATTTTTAACGCTTAATTGCAACTCAAATATCTGTAAGTCAGCAATCTTGTCAGGATTATACTGCTTACAAAAATAAAAATATTTTAAAAATATTTGCAAAAAATATGAGAATCAAAAATGTTTAATAAGGAATTTATTACGCTTTGTGGAAAAATTTTTAATCTATTCGCAAAATACAAATTGTTTCCCTTCAAATTCATTCTACTATATTGTAATGTTATAATATTGTATATTAGGTACCCTATAACATATTGTAAAATTAAAATGTGGGGATTAATTAAGGTATGAATAATTATTGTGGACATGGGGAATTCGTCATTGAATCGGCTAATGGTTGTCAACAAGGGGACCCTCTGGGCACTCTTTTCTTCAGTTTAATCATCAAAAAGCTCACCGAGAAATTAACCTCAGCTCTG
>JAAZTK010000898.1:0-16635 GCA_036507255.1 Megalothorax incertus
TCACATTTTATAATTGACTGATTTAGTTTAATTATTTAATATCACTAGAACTGTAGAGAATTGAATCTGGCACCTATTTCCACTGCTGGTACGATAAATTACATTTGCATTTTACAATATCTCCTTTGAATCAATTGCTTGCTCCTCCGCTCTCCATTTGAAAAGCTGTCTAAAAATATTCAATTGTGTTTTTTTCCTTTTTTGTCAATTGTCATTATAGGTCGGCTATTTGAGAAAGCGCCTCCGACCCCGACGGATAGCTTGGACGAGGTCGAGATGGCAATTCCCAGGTAAGCATTTTTTGTATACTTTTTGTGTACATCCCCCCAATTTCCGGCCGGTAATTTGTCCATTGGGTGGGGCAACCTGAGTAAACAAGTGGTGCAGTGGGTTCGCCCAAATCCCCAATAAAAGATTAATCCCATTATAATTATTTAATCTTTTTAAAATGTCCTCCCCCCTCAGGATTTGTTCAATGAATATTTCATTCTTTAAATGTATTGTACTACAAAGAACAAATGTTGAAATGCACTATTGTAAAACTAGGAAATTTAAGTATTGCATTGTATCAGTTGGTATATATTGGAGAACTACGTATATTCCATACGGGGAATTAAATTATTCATGGACAAAGGGAGAAAGTTCGGATACATAAATTTATGAATGGTGTATGGTGCATTGAACGTTCAAGTGTTTGGGATTTTTTTAGGTTTAAAAAGTTTTTCCGCTTGCAATTATTAATATACTGGTACCTACATATTGTCATATAATATTGTGCAAATTTCTTAACCGCCTTCATGATATTATTTCTGAAAAACAGAAATCCTATACCGATCAATTAATGTGGGAGAATATTCGTATTACTCAATATTTGGAAGTGGGCCGGTGTCTTTTTTGAGTTGGAGGAATCGAAATTCACCTCCACACCGCCGCTTTCAAGCCCATTATCAATGATACCTACTATAAAAAATAGTACTCTTATACGATAAGGTATATTGTACTTTACATATATGCATGAGCCTCATATTAAATGGTATTATGAAGTTCATAATATGAACCAAGAGTAGTTGGACACATTCTGACTCTGTAGAAATATCAGTATTGTAAGGTGGACTTGAAATGAAAGTTGAGGAGAAATAAAACAGATACTCGAGTCTAGAATAAATACCCGATAATTATTTGTTTGTTTTGGGCATAAGAGGAAAAAACCTACGAGTATTTCTCCACCAGAGCCCAGGATATTTACTCGGATATTGATTTACAGCTTTACAAATGCTCAGAATTCCTTTCTCAATTGACCAATTCATTTTTTGAGAGATTTCTCATTTAAGGCACAATTTCAAAGGCGCATTTTTACCCTCTATAGATAGCTTGTTTTTAATAAAAATCGTTCGGGAAATTCTTTTAGCTAATTTTGCAATTTTTCAATTTTGCTCAGCTCCATCAAAGGGAACTTCACTTCAATCTGTAACCTTTCGTTCCTTTTGTACTAAAATGTCTCGACAGTCCTGAGAAATAAATCTCATTTCCTTTCAATTCCATCCTAATAAATATTGTACAATAGATTTTGTATGCGTTTTTAAAAAAAGAATGCTAGGATCAGACATTCTCATTTTGTAGTTTTAAGATTTTTAAATTAAAGTTTTTTACATTTACTATGAATTTACATGTACGAGTTCGTAAAGATGTAGGAGTAGGTAAGTAGTACGCAACAAAGAGAATTGAAGATTTCCATAAAGTCCATAAAAAGGTGAATTGTACCGAAATATATATTTAATATTTTTGGATATGTATTGAAGTTCTTCCGTCCATGATATTAATGTTTAATTCACCTTCTCAAAGCCCCTGAAAAGGAATCAATTTAAGTTTGAGTCCTAGTAGTGCCTCCGGAGTAGAGAGGGATTAAATAAAACTATACTCTATGTAGCCATGCGTTGTCACCAAGCTTTGACATTTTGCAAAAAAAAAGATTTAATATTTGTGCGAGGGTCGCCCACCCAAAGAAAGCAAAAGTTGTTTTAATATTGAAAAAATTCGCAATTCCTGCCCCGAGGAGACATCAAAAGGAATGTCTCAGCAGGTCTCAAGAAATGAAGACTTATTTGTTTTAGCATGTACCCTACATTCCTCTGTATACTTGTAGTACTTGTAAGTAGTACAAGTTTCAAAATTGTTTACTTACAATTTATATAAGTAAATAATATTAATATTCTCCAACATGGATCATAAATAGTAATACCACAGCGAGGTACATATGTTGAGGAGCCGCAAAACGTATTGTAACAAGACCACTTCAGGTTATACTCATAGTACTACTACAATAGTATAGTGATCTTCAAAATTCTACGACATTATTTTTGAAATAATTAATTAATATCTGTAAAGGTTTTTAAATCGGTTCTCGACGTTTTATAACTATTTTCACCGGCGAGAAACCGGAAGTGGTATATGCCGCTATACACTATAGGGGCTCCCACTGGTTCTCCTTTCACTATTTTGTAATTTGTATTGGCCTACTCCAATTTATTCTCTCCCCCTCAAGTCTCTCAAGAATAAACAAGCATTAAATGGAGTGTGCTTTGATCTTTGAAGTTGTGTAGATCTATGATTTTGAAATTGGCTAATTTAACTAATGAGTTTCTTCACCTCTGGCCTTTAAGTAATGTGCAAATATTACTTATACGCGTCTTCGTCGTGCCATTTGATGATTTAGAGATCATTTGATTTTATTAAAATCTTCCTAAGAGGATCTCCTCTTTCTTTCGATTCATCCTCAGATCGGATTGATTTCTCCTACACAAATGCCTATTTATAGATTCAATTCGATTTTTCCTGTGAAAGAACGGCCTCCGTCTCTAATCCGTCATTTTATGATCTTTTGCACAAAATCCTTTTTCCTCAGTGTGAGGATCTTTATTGAGAAAGGGATTAATTTTATGATGGAAGAGTGAAAGTANATGATGGAAGAGTGAAAGTAAAAGGCCTTTTTGCATCCAGATAAACTAGAGTTGGACATGATCAGAGTTTTGCGTAGTATTAGAGTTTTGTGCGCCTTGAGGTCTCTTGAGGGGAGAGAGGAAGTAAGTACAGTTTGGCACATTACATCTCTTTTGATGGGAATGAGGGTGCAGGACTTTGATGAAGGGAAAGTGAAAGTTACAAAAGAGTGTACGGAGGAATCCGGATAAATGCGAAATAATTTTGGACGAGCTTCGAGGATGTTCCAAGAGTCTCGACTGCATGTTCTCTCACATTAGAGTAAATCCATAAGCAAAACAATGCTCCATGTGTAGGGAAATCCTGCCCTGGGGACTTTTGGTTTATTTTTTATCAAAAGTAGAGACAGAGACGACTTTTCAAAGTGAAATTGGAATCTCTCAAATTCAATCTCCGGGCTCCACGAGCAGAGGGGACTCTCTTACTAAAAGAAAAGTGAATTTCACATCGAGCCAGCCTCTTCCCCCACCCTCTCTTTCATCGCAAAAAATATACTATAAATTTATTTATCTATTTGTGGCGGAACAGAACAGATCAGAGACATTATCTCATGCTCACATGTGCAGACAGCATAAAATAAAAAATGCTGGACCACTTTATGATTAATAAAATTGAGCATTTTTGCCTAATCTGCCAAATATCTGAACAAGGATAAACATTTTGCTGGTCAAGATATTTTATTACTATTTATAAATGGACCTGTCATTTTTTATTTGTTTGCTTTATCATTCAAAGGCTTATTTCCCTTAAATACGCAGAGGAGTTGCACTTGCTCTCGTTTGTAATCCGTTTATATACGGTAATTGAGGAGCTCTAAAGTGTTGAACCCTTTTAAGTAAATCCACTTCCCCTCATGTACGGGTATTTGACGCATAAATACTCTGGCATTTGAATTTTAGCTCCTCGTAATCTCATTCAGGGCATCTGCACTTTGCATAACACTTGCTCCAGATATGAAGAGTTGATTTCCCAGTAGAAAGTAAAAAGGGATGACCTTTAGAACTTAAGTTGAGGTCTTTGGACTCGGAGATTCAATTGAAAAATGTGCAGTTTTTTGTGCAAAAAGTTTTTTCGGCCAGACATGATTTCAAGAATGATTTTTTAATCATGAGGCGAGTTTTGTAGGTCTGTGATTTTATCAGGATCTCGATTCAAAAGTTTTATGGATTTCTTTCCAAGAAAAACTGCACCCCGGTAGTGTTGAAAAGAAACTTGGAGCTAGCCAGGGTAAATAGTAGAGTAGACAAGAAGGTAAATATACACACTTTGGGGAATTGGAGGAGTGCCCTTCGACCCATGTGTTCAAAACGTGATCTTTATCGGATTTGGATTTTGAATTCCAAATTTACGCGTGGATAAGGGCGAAAACATGAGTTTATTTCAAGAGGTCTCGCGCTCAGAAAAATATCGTAATCCTTAATCTTTAGAGCTCCATTTCACCAAACTACGCCTCACCTATTTAAAAAATTCGCTAATTTGCATAAGGATCTGCAAATATATGGCAATTCTGCCGTTTATGGCACCTCTTAATTACAATCCTAAACCCCACCGGATTAAAACTTTCCTCATTAAATTTCTGAACACATACTCAAAGCATTAATTGAGCAACAACTCATTAAATATTTTTTTCCTATTTTTTACAGGGTTAGAGTGGAGTATTTCTCAAATGAAAACACCTTAAAAGAACGCCTCCATCAATACTTTATTAAAAATCAGCGGTCCTCCCTCCGAATTCGTATAGTCCGTATGATCCTTAAACTCTTCACCTGTCTCCTCTACTTTATCCGAGTTGCAATGGACACGGATCCCATCTCTGCCACATGGTGAGTGCTCTCTACGTCCCTCCCCCCTTTTGTCTATGTAAATATTTATTCAAGGATTTGAATACATACATTTTCCCGTCTGGTTTTTTTTGTTTCTACACGAATTACTCACCCGATTCTCCCACTCAAGAGGAGGATAATTCGGATTGAGCTTGTGTTTTTCTTCCCCGGTTCCGATTGATCGATTAGACTACTCTTCGATTCAAATAATATATGCTAAAATCCCAAAAACTATTGATTTAGGCAAACGTAGGGTACTTTCTCCTCAAGAGTAGTCTATCTACCCGCAAAGGAGAAGATGGGATGGGAATTAATAAGGACTCAAAGAGAAAGGTTGGGAGAAATAACTCAATTTATGCGAGTGTATGATTCTCCCTTGCGTAAGCACACATTCTAATGCATAAATCCAATAAATTTCGGTTCAGTGCAATTTCTACAAAGTACTTGGAAGGTAGGTATCTGCAGTTGAAAGATAGTAAGGTTGAATGATAGTACGAGTATTACTTTAGGTGAGCTGATTGGCAAAATTGAGAAATGCAATCGGAATCGGGTAAATTCTGGGTAGAATTGATTTCACCTTGGGCTGGGCTGGGGGATGTATTATGTATGACTAGTAGTCCTTCATATAAGAAGATATTGGTTGGGGGGTTTATGAATAGTGAATTAGGAAAAATCTATAAGATCTATCGTACTATATCATATCATTTGTCGTACGATCAGTTTGAAGGTTGAAGTCCAATTAGGACATTATATTTTAATGAGAACCTTGTATTGATTTGGGCAAATCTTTTTTCCATTGGGAGAAAGGATCGGGGGAAATGATATATTATGATAAATGTCTACATTTTTAGTACACGAGGACTCCGGAGAATGTGCTTTCGCATGAAAGAGCTTGTGAATAGGCGTTTGAACGTAAACACACAAGTTTTAAACTCGACTATGAGGGAAAACAAACAAGTATTAACTTGAGGAGGCTATTTATGTGCACTAATAGAATTACTCAAGGGGAAAGCTAATAGGATCAATCAAAGAGTAGTATAACTTGTATAAGGAGCTTATTAACAAGTAGGCGAGCCTTAGACCTACTTTAAAAGATTAATGTCTTTCAAAGTTCTAAAACATTTCCTCATAAAATTTCACCTACTCAATTTCTTCAAGTCTTAATATTTTAATAACCCACCCATTTGAAGTAGTACAATATTCTAAAAGGAAATATCTTTTCAGTTGGGCTTTCCTTATGCTTTAATGATACAAGAATGAAAAAGTAAACGAATTCTTCACCCAAAACTTTTCCCCTTCACTTAAGGGCAAATATTTTATTTCCTCTCACAAGGGGTTGAAACTTTTCAGGTATTTTTCTCATTTCTTCCAATTTACGGCATAAAATGAACAAGTTCTTGTGTAAAAAGTGTAAAAAAGACGCAATTCTTTAAGGGGCAAACTTTGACCTTGTTAAATTGTTTTGAGGGGACTTTCTCCAAAAGTGAAAGTGCGTCCTCGAAAAATATCTTCTTAAAATACAGCGCCTTTAGAAATTCCAATTTTCATACAGTATTAAAAAGGCATTTTAAATTGGATTTTAAATTATATTTAAATTAGTTCTACATTCCTTCCCTTCAGTGCACATAAATTAATTGAAGAATTCCCAAGAGATGTGATTATTGGAAAAGGTCAGGTAGAAAGACTCCCAAGATTATTGGATTCTAATAACCTCCACCTTTTCATTTCGCCAACTCCTTTTATCTTCCAAGGAGTAGGTAGTTGCAACTCACCTTTGACATATCTTGAAACCCCATATAAACCCCTAAACTTAATTAACTTAAATCCGTCGGTTCCTCGGTTTTAATAACTCAAATCCAGGCCTAGTATTTTACTTACCTATATTGATGGCATTGATTGAGCATGGCTTAGGCTTTTGGCCCTCTAATTCATTTTACCCTAATCAAATCTTGATTATCTCGAGATGCACATCTGCCGGGATGAAAGGATTATTCATGAATCATAGCTAAAAGGATGAGTCTAACTTTAAATATTTACACAGGCTCACAAATTGCTTGTGTAGGCTCTACCTGATTCTGTATGATATACATTTCTCGACCTCTATTCAACATGCTTATAAGCCAAGTAAATAAATAATTTAATCATGCACACTCTAGACTCAGGAGTACATATTTCGCAATGAGAGAAGTAAATAGGAGCCAGTCTAATATCAGTAACCAGTTAGACCGATAAATCTCCCCCCTAAAAAAAAGGTAAACTGGCCTGCAATAATATCGTATTGATACTCTGGGGAATTCAAAGAGTCTAGGGCAGGTAATTCATGATCATGACAAAATAATCATTTAATATTAAGCACTCGACCTCGCCGGATTAAACACGAGTATATTGATTCCCCCCGAATTGCTCAATTCATTGGCCTAGTTTGGGTTTACAATTTCATATCTATTGGAAATTGGAATTTCTCTTTTAAATATCGTAATATCTGCATATTGTTTATGCCAAAAAGATGTCTGAGGCTGAATAAATGTTCTAAAAAAATTCATTGTTTTATCACGTTTCCCCCCTTGAGTTTCAGGATCCCGGTTTTTTTTTACTTTTAACTGACGTATCCGCCATAGCCCATAAATCTATATTAAACTTTCTCGGGTTTAGAAATAAAAAAATAAAAATCCTATAAGGCAGATACAGAATATATGGCTTTCTTTTGATTGCCAAAAATATTCTCCAGCTCGCTCAATACCTCAAAACTGATACCAGACGTCTGTTTACTCTTTGGCAGTCACATAGATATTTACGTCGTCAAATTTTGGGAGAGAGAAAAGACAACTCCCAAGAAGTATATACCAATTTATATGAAACCAATACGTGTTTACTTTATTAGAAGAAAATTTAGGTTAAAGTCTACGTGTATTAGGTATATGGCTCCGAGTTATAATCTGCTGCTTTCTCCTCCTCAAATGGCGAAACACGTCAAATACTAATAAAAGCATGGGTAGATATTTTTCAAAGGAGGAGTTTACGTAACGGCCAAGTACTATTTACTCGCCATTTCAATTCAGACGATGAATTTGCAGAGGGGCTCTTCGAGGAGTACGGATAATAATTTCATAATGAACTTTTATACATTATACGTACGCGAGGACTGGAAATTCCAAGTTTATTCAAATAGGTAGGATATACAAAGTTGAAATGGAGGTTAGGTGACAATCAATTGTGGAATATCGATTGATTGATTTCTAGCTTAAATTTAGAGCTGTTAGGCTAATCCTAAAACATTAAGCGCTTTATGGATAATGCTTAAATATGGCTATTAATGGTTGGTTTATACTAGATATAAGCTTTATACTTAGTATAACGCCTACATACGTGTATTTGCTATAAGCTTATTCTTGGAGGGATTAGGGAATTGATAAGAAATATAATGGGGATAAAAACAATCCTTGGCTGTTATTGAACTTGGGTTTCTCCCCCAAATAGAAAGCATGAATAATACAGGTGCACATATATGAAAAAAGAACAGGGTCAAGAAGAATACGGGAGAAATTTTTTTTATGACGACACATCTGTCTCGTGTGCTCTTCTATTTTCTCGTATACCTATCTCCACTTATAGGGTTACAATTATAATTAAGAAAAAGTATATGAGGAGGAAAAAGACTATTCTTTCTCCCATAATGTGATAGAGTACTCGTACTACTATAATATAGCATGTACTGGAATTAAGCTTGAGGTTATCGGCCCGAGAAATGAAGGCATTTCAACGTTTCCTAATTGCCTCTTGTTTGTTTTTTAGCTGGGGTTGCGAGACTCAAGAAAAACCTGACTATTTATCAGGTACAAAAACTCAACTGTTAATTAAAGAAATCCCAATATATTACGAGTGCTCTAATGATTTCCCATCTCTTCTTTTTACAGCCTTGAATTTAACGGCAGAGCGATTTCAAGAAAGACCGGTAAGTCTATTGATTATTTTGAGCTAATTAAAGAGGATCCTCTTTTAATTGGATTCACTTAATTCCTTCGCAGATAATTAATTGGGATGCTATATTTTGGGTAATGAACTGGCGCCATTTGGATTGATCTAATTAATTTGGATTTTTTTTAAAAAAATAAAATGTTTTGACTCACCCCAGGTGAATCGGCCAATACATTTTTGGGTAGCTCACGTTGTAAGTCTTTTTTTACACATTATTTTATAAAACTAACCTAAATATTTTTTTTTGTTAGATCCTAGCCATCATTAGCCTATCCGAAACAATTCTAATCACATATCTCTCGTACAAAGTAAGTTTTAATTGTTTTATTGATCTTCCGGCTTAGACCGGTGGATGTCCATCAAGCTGCAAATCATGCTCACTTCCGAAATGCTAAATTAGCACCTTCCTGCACTAGTCTATACTAGCGCAAAACTTATAGTTTATAACTTTCAATAGAATTTATACAAATAGCTTTACAACACTTTCCCATTTGTTAAATTAATATTGGGATTTAGTGGAAATAGTACCTACACAGTATGAATGAAATACTGTATAGTATTATTTATATTATGAGGAAAAGTCATTTCCTCCAAGAGATTTACAGATTAGGTGGAAATGTGGATGTGGTGTGCAAAATGCTTTCAGTTGGGACAAAATTTTGTGGAAATGGTTGGATAAGTGGTGTGGACATTAGGGCTGGTAAATTATATATATTCAACAGATCGGAGAAAGCGATAGCTAGCTAAGATAAGGCTTCTTTTGCACGAGGCTTAAGTTTTTTGGTTTCGAAGAAATTCCGCTTTCCCTCAAATGGCAAATTCTTAATTAACCCTAATTGTTAACACACCCCCGTCTTATCTATTTGTACAGGGAAATATCCTCAACCAAATCATTTCCAGACCCGTTATTTTAGAGTTGGCCACAACCACCCCACTAATAGTCAGTATATTTGACCCTAGGTAAGTACAATTTTGTCCAAAAAAAAACAAGGTCATAACTAAACAAAACTCTAATGATTTATACACACGTCTAGGCTCTATAACATGTTTGTACCAGTGTTTCTAAATTGTTGGCTCGCGAAATATTCTCTAGAAAAGTATGGAACTTTCACATTTACTTTCTCTTTTTTTCCAAATTGAAATTACCGATATTTATTTTTAAATATTTATTGAATAACATGTTTGTACCGGTGTTTCTAAATTGTTGGCTCGCGAAATATTCTCTAGAAAAGTATGGAACTTTCACATTTACTTTCTCTTTTTTTCCAAATTGAAATTACCGATATTTATTTTTAAATCTAATATTGAATATTCGTAGTATGTTTAATGATTTGCACCGAGCAAATTTTGCAAATCAATCGGCCCTCTCACAACAATTAACCATACTTTCCGCAACTCTCATTTGCCTCGTATTTACATCCGTTTGTGGTATACAACATTTTCAGCGTGCAGGCCACAAGTAATTTGAATTTATTATTAAAAAGTTAAAACAAAGCATGACCTGGTTTTAACCCACTTCAGGCGGATATCAATATTTCAAGCTACTTATTTTGTGGTGAGTAAATTTACCTTTTAACCCTCCTTTTTACGCAGAATTCTTTAAGATTTATGAGACTAAAATTCACTTAATCTTGCCAGGTCGTGACATTTTCTACGGTATGGATTTTAAATATGCTTTCACCATAAAACATATCCTCTCTATACTATATGAATCCATTTATTCCTTAATACAAATACCTATCTAAATATTATAGGTCGGCTACGGCGATTATACACCAGATATTTGGTAAACTTTATTCTTTCATATTTCTTTCAATTTTACCTATAAATTAATCTATCATTTAATAGGCCAAGCCAGCTTTTTATGGTAAGTTTAAAAGGTTAGAGAAGGCGGAGAAAATCTATTTTTAGATTTTGTGCGCTTTCTCTTGTATGATATTACAAAATATTATTCTAGAGCAAATTCCTTCAAAACTCTTAAAAATCGTTCATTTTTAGGTTGCAATGATATGCGTTGCACTTATTGTTTTACCGACGCAGTTTGAGCAATTGGTACGTAAATATCTGAAAGTTCATTGTTCGCGAAATAAGATTAACTCGTAAATTGCGACTTAAAGGCCTTCACAATGGATGGAAAGGCAGAAATTGGGTGGGAACTATTCATCTCATCGTGCCCAGAATGAACACCACGTAATATTTTTGGAATGTGTTGAAATGCAGGGTTAATTGAAAGATGTATTTGATGTTTTTTAAGGTTGTGGTTTGTAGCACCACTCTCCATGCCGGTAAGATTTATTTTTAAAATGCTTTACGTATTAGACACAAATCCTAATCTCATTCTAATGTCTGAAGATACCATTATGGACTTTTTAAATGAATTCTACTCCCATAATTTACTTCAGGTACAAATTTAGTAGTTTTACATAGCTGGATTTTGAATACCTATTTGAAATACTCTATTTCATAATTATAAAGAGATAGGAGAAAGTAAAATGTGCTTTCTCTCGCTTACAGGATTATTTTGTTGTATTACTTTCTCCAATGGAATTGGATACAACTATGAGAATGATTCTCCAAGTACCAATATGTAAGTGCCTTCTTATAATACTTAGGATTAGATATGAATAGGTAGGGTATACGGATATATTCTCAGCTAATTTAAAATATTCGCATAGGGGCACAACGAGTGATTTATATTCAAGGGTCTTGCTTGAAGGATACTGATCTTCAAAGGGCTCGAATGGCCGAGGCTGAAGCATGTTTTATTTTAGCAGCTAGAAACTATCAAGATAAGGGAGCAGGTGAGAGGGTTTAATACATTTTTGATTTAATTATTCAAACACGCGTTCTTTAAAATTTACAGCGGACGAGCATACGATTCTCCGGTAATTTACATGTGTTTTCTAGCTAACCTAAAATCTAAATACGATATAGTATATACGATTCAAATAATGAATGAATTTTTAAAAAATGAAACAATTACTATTTTTCGCAGAGCCTGGGCTGTAAAGGTAAATAGAAATGGTGTATTTGAGCATGCTTCATTCATAATTTTTTATTTCATTACAGGATTATTGTCCTAAAGTACCTCAATATGTTCAAATTTTTCGCCCCGAGAATAAAATTCATGTTCGGTTCGCTGAATATGTTGGTAAGTAATCCGATTAGCACGAGTAGGAGATATGAAACTAACTCGTTTATTTCAAATTAGTTTGTGAGGATGAATTTAAGTATGCATTACTAGCAAATAATTGCTTATTCCCTGGTACATCCACCCTCGTCACACTCCTTCTACATACTTCCAGAGGGAGAGAGGGACAAACTTCAAGGTCAGTCTACAGTTTAATTTTAATATATGATTATAAGATTTTGTGCACATCCATATATCAGGGAGGAGTGGCATAGACTCTACGGGAGATGTTCAGGGAATGAATTATACTCAATTATGTTGAAAGACTCGAGGTTTTTTGGGGAATATGAGGGCAAATCTTTTGCATATGCCTCATTCCATGCTCATCGAAAGTTTGGCGTCGCTCTAACCGGCGTAAGCTCACCTAAAAGTGACAAACCCGGCCTAATTCCAATTTTAACGCAGGTTCGCCCCGCTGAATTGCCCGAATTTTATGAAGACACAATATTGGTATTACTACAACAAAAAATAACTAAAAGCATTTAATTTAAATTGTCTAATTTTAAAGCTCAATCCTGGACCGAGGCACATCATGCAAAAGACTGATATCTGCTTCTATTTCTCAATCACAAAAGAAGAAAACTCTGATTTTGACGAGGGTGCATCTTCTCCCCTTGGGGCTGATGGAGCCGCTTCCTCTGCCTTCCCATCAACTCCTTTATCTCAAATATCTACTGGACTCACTGAAGTTAAATGCGGAGGCGGAGGTGGAGGTGGGAATGAGAGCGATAGGGAAGAGAAAGGTATTTCAGTCACGACGCCACTCCTCTCCAAATGTGACGATGAACCCACCGAAAATAATCCATGCACAAGTGGAAATACCACCGGAGGATTTGGAGGGGGAGGAGGGGGTGGAAGACTTTTGGCACCATCTCCAAGTCCAAGATTAGGAGGAGGAGAGAATAACACTACTTCAAACTTACTATGCCTTCCACCCAATCTCTCAGCTCGTCGAGGTTAGTCCCCCCAACGCCAAAATATGCATGAAATTCAATTTATTCCGCCTTCTTTCATTTACCCCCCTGAACCTTTCTTTTTATGGTCACAATTTAGAGAGCAGACGACCCAGTATCCTTCCAGTACCAGAATCATTCGGATCTTTGGATATGGACGAATTTGCAGAAAAGAATTCCGATGATGATGATAGCGGAGGATCCGAGGCTGAGGATGAAGGTAGCTTGATTTGGATGTGTTCATGCATTTTTATAAAATTGATTTCTTTAGTGGGTTGGCTCGGAATTGGGGGCGAGTCAGCGTCTTCCATCACAAAAGGATTTCCTCCGGTAGCACCATTCATTGGTGTTACTCCTACACTATGCTATCTCCTCAGAGAGAAAAAGCCCCTATGCTGCCTTCAGCTATCTCAGGTTTGACCTCATATTGACCTTGCCGTGTTAATTAAGCGGATGATAGTATTTTAAATTAGGGTTGAGAAGAGATTGTCATTTAGAATCTTAGATTAGTTTTCATAACCCACCTTGATTAAAATTCTCCAGCTCATAAATAATGTGTGACTCTGTCAGCCGACCTATAGAGGAGGTCCTCTTCAATATTTAATTCATTCATCAAAGTCATTTTTTATAGACACTGAAAGTTACATTTAGCACAAGCACTGAGACATTTAAATTGATCCAGCTCCTTTTCCATCCAATTCCATTCCCTATCTTTATATTATTTAAGGAGATTTTGTGAATTTATGAGCTTTGGGTGGGGCTGTGTAAGAACATGATTATATGACGTACACATCAAAAATTAAATCTTTTTTATTCCTATTTTCTAAAGAATTGTTCACATTTTTTACCCGAGCATTGTGGAAATAGAAGTGCATATGATTACAACTGGCAGGTAAGAGTGTAATTTAAAAGTAATGACATTACATCATTTTAAAACGGTTAAATTAATAATTCGTTTCAATTCCATCCAGAACCCAACCATCATAATCAGCTCAGATAGGTCCAGTTCAGGGATCTATAACTTTATCGTGCCTCTCCGAGCTCATTTCAGACCAAAGTCTCGCCTGGTAATTACAGTATTAAACTTGCTCTATTTTAAAACATTCCAAAGATTGATAGTAGACTAGTAGTACAATATAAACGGGAAAAACCGGGGAGTTTGCTAAATATTTAATCGAGGTTTTGGCATTGACTTGCCTCTCTTTGTCTGACTTTGCCCCTGCCCTACAAACATAATTCTCCAGTCCCTGAAATGAGTCAATATCTCGTAAAGAAGTCGGTTACGAATTATGGCCCCCGGTTTCGACTCTGAATATTTTATATACTCTTTGTCTACCCTCCTTTCTCCCTCACTTATTAAAATGTATTAAAATTTTAGAACCCAATCATCCTCCTACTTGAAAGACGACCTGATCCATCCTTCCTAGACGCTATCTCACATTTCCCAATGATTTACTGGATGCTCGGAGCTATTGATGTAATTTCTTTTTAGATTAGAATAATTGAAAAATTTCAATTAAAAATAAATACCTTAGAATATTGATGACCTACTTCGGGCTGGAATTACTCTTGCGGAGAGTGTGGTCGTTGTTAATAAAGAATTCTCAAATTCTGCAGAGGAAGGTACGGGAGCCTTAATTAAAATTAAACTAAAAGTGTACATTTTTTATCTGATCATTTAATATTCAGATACTCTTTCTGATTGCAATACTATCGGTAATATATCTTATGCAAGAATCAAGATTATGAACTATTTTTTAAAAATGATTACAATTTTAGTTGGTGTTCAGACCATGTTTCGATTTTTTCCACATATCAAAATAATTACCGAACTAACTCAGTCAAACAATATGAGATTCATGCAATTCAGGTATATAAATGCTAAAATGTTCAATTTAAATATGTAATCGCAATAATTCTTAGAGCGCACGATGCTTATGCTCTCCAGCTTTCCAGAATGGAGAAAGTAAGCAAGATTTTAAATATTCATTCATATATACTGGTATAAAATCAAAATATGGACAATATTTTAGGATAATTTAAATTTTAAATCCGTGCAATTACAATTTACTACTAAGTTATTAGTATAACCAATTATCTCAATCAAGATGAATATAATTTAACATTTAAGAATATCCGTAAGAGAAAGAGAAAGTGGCAAAAGGAAAAAACCTCTCAAGGAAGAAGAATAAAACTTATTCAATTTGGTCAGTCCCCTCAGCTAAATTGCCTCCAATTTGTGGTGGAGAAAAAGTTTGTTCAAGATTCGATTAGTGAAAACTCTTGAGATTCGAGTACCCCTCTAACTTCCTTATTTAAGCTGATGTTCCAAGTTTCTCCACCCTAATTCTGATAGTGTGCAAATAGTTTAGGAGGAGTAACGAGTTTGTAAACTGTCAATCTTGATTATCTTTTACTGGGGTATTTTATTCCTTTTTTTCATTCTTTCTAATATCTTGAAACCTGAAATACCCAATTATTTTTTTATTAATCCTAAGCTAATATTCGTATTCTTTTGTTCAAGGATTATAATAATGCTTTTTTTGCCCAACAGAGAGAAAAAGAAAGAGGATCTCATATATCTTATATGTTTCGCCTCCCTTTTGCATCTGGCTCCGTGTTTTCCGCATCAATGTTGGATACCTTACTTTACCAGGTGAGTACGAGTAGTCGTATTTGCTAATTATATCTTTGGATTTTCATGTCTATGCTTGTCTTGCAATATCTAGGCATTTGTCAAAGACTACCTCATCACTTTTGTCCGGCTCCTTCTCGGAATTGACCAATCTCCCGGCTCTGGGTTCTTGACATCAATGGAAATCACAAAGGATGACCTTTGGATTCGGACATATGGACGCTTATATCAAAAGCTATGTTCTACGACCTGTGAAATTCCAATAGGGATATATCGTACTCAAGAAACTACCACCTCCTCCGAATCGTCACGTGAATCTTTTGATGGAGGCCTTTGTGGTGGACGAGGTGGAGTTCGAAGTGAAGGATCAAGCCCAATCCACGAGCTACCTCCAGACCAAAGGAAACATGCATACTCACTTCCGGTTGGAGGGACACAATCCAATATCCCTACGATTAACATTGAAAAGTCTGACTTGAGGAGTCGCCCTGCTTGTCTAGGTGGGTGTACCACCCAACAATCTTCATTCATGTCGCTACCAATGGAAGAGGAGGTTATAGACAAGTCTGCAGGGAGAGATACACATGCTACCCTTATTGAGAGGGCTGAAATTGCAAGCATGATTCGTTTCCGGATGCAAGCGTTGGGACTTCCTAATTTCGGAGATACAGTCTTCCATTTTACCGAGAAGAGGAACTCGCTAAGTTTTGTAATAATCAATCCATCGTGCGATCTCAAGCTAAAAGAGGGTGACATTGTGTACCTCATCAAACCAAGTCCATTTTCCGCACAGAAAACATTCGAACGCCACAATTCTCGAAGAAAGAGCACATTATCTTGCGTTTCCGCATCAGGTGCAATTGGAGGGGATATGGGATTCGGCCTTTTTGCTCAACCAGGCACATCTGGCTCGGATCCGACTACTTCCCGCAGAAGGTCGTCAGCAGGATCTGTAACCTCGGCACGTCAACGCCAACCTCAGCATCATCGATCTGAAAAGGCGCTTGTTTCAAAGAGCAATTCACTCTCGCTTCCGGATTCCCCCAGCTGGTATTTTGCACA
>JAAZTK010000899.1:0-16619 GCA_036507255.1 Megalothorax incertus
CTTCAGGGCAGAGACCGCGATGGTTGTTGAGTGCTTACATGGATGCGAAGCTGTTGGACTCAAAAACTCGGCGGGAGAAAGTAAGTAAACAAATTAATTAACACCCAATAACTTTTTATATTAGAACATAAATCTATCGTATTACATATGTACTATGGATCAGTATTGTAGTACCAATTAGTATTAGTTTTAACATATCTAGTACCTACTAATAATGCATTAAGAAA
Organism: Megalothorax incertus; assembly: GCA_036507255.1. Lineage (NCBI taxonomy): Eukaryota > Metazoa > Arthropoda > Collembola > Neelipleona > Neelidae > Megalothorax > Megalothorax incertus. The sequence continues at coordinate 228 of JAAZTK010000899.1, forward strand.
TCATCTTGAAATATTCGAACCCAGTCTAATAAGTGTGGTGCTAATCGAAGCCTCATCCTATTATATTAATATATTACATAGATTTGAGCGAAAGTGGAGATATATGGAAATTAAGACAGAGTCACACTCTCCCCCATTAGTGCGTTTCTTTGTGTCAAAATGTGTACAATACTATTGGAGTACCTATGTACTAGTACTACTACTACCTACTAATAGTCAAACTCATTGAGCTCTCTAATTGTTTTGTTTCAGAACCCTATCACTTTTATCGAAATTGCTTCGATAGTCTAAAAGGAGTTGGTAAGTTAAGTTTTCATATTTCTTAGCCATAAACACTAAATATAAACTTACCTAATTATATTTAGGAGCGTAATAGCTATTCATCCTTAACTTTATGTAATAAAACTGAGTTAATGTACATACCTTACGTAATATTACTATTCCAATTGTTTTTGAATTACCCATTTAATAATATTACGCTATTTAATAGTTAATACCTACTTCGTATAGTAATGATATACATATTTATCCCTAATGTTATTTTGAAGTAATTTATTCCCAGAACCAATAACATTATCAATCTTATCTATATACAGATAATTAACTCTAATGACCAATTTTATTGAATGAATATACTATTACCCCAGAATTTTAATCCCAATTATTTCGCAATAGGGAATATTCCGGACAATGATCGGTGTCTCACCGTAAAGACAAAGGCCCACTGGGAGGACCGATGCGAATGTTTGAGCAACTACTGCAATGCTGCTCCTCGTCAAGCCACCAACCAAATGTTTGTCATTTTTCTGACTATGATCGTCACATCTTCCTTCGCTCTCCTTCTCCGATGAAATGACCTATTCGGCGACCGACGCATCCACATATTATAAAACCAATCCGCGCTACACTAAAGATTTAAACACACCTTGATTGAACACGTACATAAAACATCCCCTTCGAAATTCCAGAAATCAAGTAATTGCTAAATTACAATACGATATATAAATTACTTCATCATCCTCGATAAAAATATAATATTGCATAATCCTAACAGCACATACATTATATCCGTACTACGGATATGCACGGATTCAGTACATATATTGTATGATATTACTCTTACTATACCGTTAGATATGATCTCACAGTACAAATTTAATATAAAAATGGTGGTAAGCTCGCATAATCTGAGAATCTCCTAATTAACAATTGACAGTTAGAGTTAAAAAAAAATTATGTGCTGTTGTGTGTATTGTTGTATACCAGTATAATTCTAGTTCACAAAATTCAAATTGTATATTTACAAGAAGACCCTTAATTACTTCATGAGATTTTATTTACCATTCAAAAGCTATTACTATACTATTAGTCTATTAGTAAGAATTACCCTTTAGTAGGGTTCTAACATCGTAGTACGTAACATATACATACATATTGTACTAGATATTTACATTTTTTAATAGATGCCAATTCTTAAAGCATATACAATACTACATCTATTAGGTACTATTTAAGATGACCCAATTCATTCAAATTTTTCCTTATATTAATATATGCAGAGTAGATCAGGTCAATTTAGTTCAATTTAAAATATTAAATTCCCTATGAGAATGCCGAGTAGATATGCTTCGATACCTACGTATATATAATATGCATATAGTTTGCAAAAGAGTTTAAGGGTTTTTCAGTCGCAGATCCTCAGCTCCAAATTAGACTATAAAAGTGAGAGTTATTGTTTGTAAGCATATATTGTATTTAGGTAATAGATGGACAGTATACTAGATGACAATTAAATCAACAGAGGATTTAATCTGTCAAAGAATATTATATATTCTAAGCTCCATATATATATATATAGTCATATGTATGATAATCATAATGAGAAAAATGAGGAGCGAGTCGGGGAGAGCTCAACTCTTGTGTTAGAACTGAACTTGATTTGTGGAAATGTATCTCAATCCTTTGTTTGCTATAGGCAAATCTGCTTTGCATTTTGGCAAAGTATACCATTAATATTAATAGCTGATTAAAGCTTCCTTTCTCGCTTACTCCTATCATCTGTCTTTGACTTGAAGTAACCAGAAAAGTCTGTGATCCGCAGACTTCCACATACTACGAGTATGAGGAAAAGTTCAGCAAACCCCATTTACTATTTATGTTCATCAATTTTCAAACGTGTATGAACTATGAACAGGAATATTAGGTGTACATAAAATTATATATTTCGTTTATTTATGTACCACTTCATTGGAGTGTGCAAACTAGAGGTTCTCATTCAAAGGCCACTCTACTGAATCTGATAAAAGTTTCAGAGGTATAAATATAATATTGAAAATAACATGTAAACCCATTTTTACCTAGAAATGTTCTGAATCCTATTCCTGATCTCATGCTAGATTCAATTTAAGTCTTCCTAGGGATTTTTGATACCCTTTTTTATTTTAATGCAGTAGATGATGAAAGCAAAGATGCCAAATTTTAATCTTTTTTACGCTACAATTTTCTTATTACATTTTTGATAAATACAATATCTTAAAATTATACAAGTAGTAGATAGTAGTACTACTACAATTTATGAGAATATCTATACTACAAATAATACCTTTTTTACCTTTATCGTATTACTTAGTATACAATACATTATGCCGAATACTATACTTATTTTAATATGAACATTTGCTCCTTTCTGAACAAGGCTGCAAGGTTTATATATTTCCCTATCTAATTTGCATGTAATATATTATTGTATACGATATCCTCCTATAGAGGATACAAAAAGTAATATCCATTCCTTAAAATTAGCCAAATTTCTATTAATTTTTAAGCTCACTTTTCAGACTCCAGAGTTAGAAATCTATATTAGGAAATGTGCATGAATCAGTATAAACAAATAGAATTTTAATTCAAATAAGCATTTTTTTTCTGCGTGGAACGTATGCATCTATAATACTGTATAATGATGAGATAAAAAATATCTGGAAATGCATTTCTGAATACTAAATTATTAGCTTTAAGTAAACAAGGCATGTATTTCTGGAATCTCCTACAACAGAGATCCATTCAATTTACTCAAAGTCGATATGAATGAAGGGGATTCAAACAATTTGCCCAGGCCATGTTTAACTTATGGAGATGAAATTATATATGATTCATGAATTATCTAGAGTGTGTACTCTCGATTTCGAGTTCCTACATTTGGTTTTGGCAATGGATATGAAGATGTTAAAAGTGGAGTAAATAATATATATTATAATATACGAGTACCAATTAGTGAACGGACATGGTACGATCATATAGTAGACCTATGCAAATACCTACCATTTCAATTATATTATTCCATGCTAATGAGCCCTTGGGGCAAGTTGAAGTTCTACCTAGGCTAATATTATAATTTACCAATATGTAATTGTAATGTATGGTATATAGTATAATACTATAATTAGGTATGTGACTCATAAATTCATAGTTAAGCTAGCTCTAGTTGGACATGATTGTGAGATATAAATTTAAAATTAGTATAATAATATTATTGTATCGTACTAAGGAAAATTAAAAATATAAAGCGGATAAGGTTTAAACTTTAAATGAATCTCTTCAAAAGAGTAGGTAGAATAGGTGCTTGCGTACTAATGAAATAATATTGTGAAACGGTGAATGGTGAATTAAATGGTGAAAGCAAAGTAAAAGTAACTCTGTAAAATCTTAATCTAATCTTAAATAGATCATAGGTTTAATAGGCATTTTAAAGTTTCATCTACCAATCTTATAAAGAGTAACTCTAATATAATAATATCTATACAGATAGTATGTAGAATTGTTTAAATTGAAAATTCTAATCCTAAACTCATATAAACTCAAACTTTTCTGTTAACAGAATAGCAATTATGATATTCTGATTATTATTATGAGAATTCTAGTGACATGTAATAAGACCAAAGATGTTATTGATCCTATTTACAAATACAATTTAGAATATATATATATATAATAATATATTAAAATGAAATGGAACGGCATAATATTTTATAGGCTAAAATTGAATGATAAAAAGCGTACATAGCGAATGTGTCGTATGCATATGTATATATTTACCAATCAACATATTAAAATTAAATTATCTAATATTAATAATTTATTATTTTAGCTATAGTGTACTACAATTACATGTATTGTAGATTCTTAGAAAAGTTCAATTGTGATTCGCCTTATACCATTTGGAAATGAACAAGTGTGTAAAGGTTTCAACAATTTACAATGGGTGGATATATCCGATATATGTTATTAATTTCCCAGATTTTGTATTTCTTTAATTGTTGTACTTGTAGCACGTTCCTTTTACCCAGTATTTGTTGAACTTGATACCAATTACCTTTAATTTGATTCCTAATCACTGTAATCATTCTTCAATCTTACTATATAAATTCCTTAAATATGTATATAGCTGAAATCCTCAAAGAGTGCTTTCAATCGAATACCTAAAAAAAATAGAAGATATAGTTGCAACCTACCTACAAAAGGTGCTACCTATACAAGTAGGACAAAAATGTATCATTCGATGGAGTAAATCCTATTTATTGTAGCATGTAGTAGTATTGTATATATATAATCAGATAGGGGGAATGTCGGGAACAAAGTCCTCCGAAATTATGTACATTTACGTAATGGATTCTGGAAGCTGCACACAGGAATTTATATAAAAATCTGTTGATTCACATTGTAGTAATATAAATACCAATTTACCAATTATGAACAAAGAAATCTGCTTTAAAATGCGAGTTTATTTTAGCTATATATGTGTACGAGATATAATTTACGAATGATACATGCGAATATACAATTACAATATCCTAAGGATGTACCCCTTACCAAGAACCTAATCTATCCTGTACAACTCCTATCTTCAGTAGGAAAATCAAACTATTGTTGTCAATTATTAAGTATTATTATTAATTATTATTATACCAATACGATATATGAATATCTCGAGAATCTATCCGTTTTAAGTACTCTACTAATAGAACACACAATATTTTAATTATCTTAATATACACCTATTGTATAAAACCGAGCAAATGTGTTCATTTCTCACTACAAAGCAAAGAAATAAAGTGACATAATTTAAAAAACCAATTTGCCTCAATTTGATAAAAAGAATAAATTCATAGATCAAACAAGGGATATATTCAATTTATTCAATATCGAGTAGTTTTAAATGCGTAGGAAGAATTGGAGTAAAATCTAATGTATTCTCACCAGACACGTTCACAGCTCAAAAATAGAACACTTCCTTTCATTCAATCAATTACAAAGTTTTTAGATCTCTTTGAAAAACTTATCAAATACGTATACAGATATTTAACCTATTTAAACAGACTCTCAAGTATGAACTTTTCATTGACTATAAATCTATATACTACTATCGTAGTATGAGTAGTATATGATACGATAAATTATAGGTAGAAAAGTTAATAAACTTAATTAGTAAGAGTGCCAAATACGGTGATCTCTCCGTTCTTGGATATATTCTTTTAGAAGGGTAGGTCCATCCGGCTTCACATTGTGGGGGTAGTAATTTGGAGGGGGAGGCCCTTCCTCAAGGCGGACAATATAATGTGAATAGAAATAGCGGACTTCTCCTGGTCGTTTCCGAGCATGTCTTCGCATACCCTTAACCACAGCACCTTTTAGAGCCCTACTATCAGCTTCAATAAATAAAAAGAAGAAATCAATTAGTTAATTCATTCAATAATAATGCAGTAAATAGATTAGATCCTAACCAATCCAAAGGTTGCTTTTAAATTCAACAAAATGTTCTTTGACGGCAAGTTCTTGGGCCTCCAAAAGGGTCTCTTTTACAATGACTGAGCCTTTCCGATGGAGATAGTCGAGCTGCTTGAGAGCCTCATCAATGGCCATACCACGGACGAAGCACGCAATGTACCAAAGCTTCAGAGGACTGTGTTTGACATTCTCCTTTACATGTTGGATATACTGAAAATTCACAAAAAAAAACGAATTAGCATTTTTTTTCTATTTGCAAACCTATCCTATTTCATCTCATTTGAAAAATTAAGAAATTTTCCTCTCAATTTCGTGGAAATATTCTCTTGAGGTCAACCTTTTTCTAGAGCTCGCTGCTTACAAGGATGGGCAACACGAATGCCTCATATTTATCACAATTGGTAAGATAATAATTAAATAATAAATGGTAAATTATTAAGAAAAATTTACTTACTGCCGGTCTTCGGGGTTCTCCTTCATTTTGGGGCGGATATATTAGCTTATTTTCCTTCTTCCAATTCTTAACCCCATTTGGCCACCCAAGGGGATCTTTACCACCTTCATCATCCTCCTCCGCATTGAAATTGACCACGGGGGTCATTGAAATACATCGGGAATTGTTCAAAAGTGTGATACGAAATTGGTTCCTCAAAAATCCTAAATGAGGGATCCTTTTAAAGTTTCTAATTAGCTCCATTGACCCTCCACTAAATATACGGGTGTATATTTCCTTAAAAAGTCTTTTAGTATATTAAAAATCAAGATTAACTTGTTTAATATTCAATTTTGAATCTTGATTCTCAAAATCTTAAAATTGAAATTTTTCAAAATTAAAATGAAATGTAGCCGCCTCGATCTATCCCCTCCTAAAGTCTGCCCTCAGTTTGGATTATAAATTCTGGAAAATATATCCTGATTTTTAAAAAAAAAAATTTTAATTGTTAGCATTAATTAAATGGGAATCAATTATTGTCCTCTCCATTCATAAATTAAAGAACCCTGTGTTTTGTAGGACAAAACGGAGATTTTAGATTTGTTCGGAAACAGATTTTATTACGAGACTTTGAACTTTGTTCAAAATAATTATTTGCGACATTTGTCTGCTATAGATTTGTCTTAGGTCGTGTTTTTTGATAAATTGAGAGTTTTCAAGATTATAATTAGGTTCTAGGTCATTTTTTACCCTTGTGTCGATTCAGCAGATTAGCATCATGATAAAATTATTCTCATTGAAACAGCAAAAGAAGGATGGGGAAGTCCCTTCATCCACTTCGTCAGCAAATTCGAAAAAGGCCTCACCAGCTCAGTTGCGGGTCATGAAAGGTATTTAATTTTAATTCTAGCTAATTAATACTATTTTATTCTTTGAATCTAATTAAAATATGGACTTTCTCGTATACATAGATCTCAACGAGTTAAACTTGCCCAAGACTTGTACAACGGATTTCACGGATCCCGATGATTTACTCAACTTTAAGCTAAACATTTGTCCAGATGAGGGATTCTACAAGAATGGACGATTCGTCTTTAACTTTCGTGTGGGGGCCAATTACCCTCATGAGCCGCCCAAGGTCAAATGTGAGACTCAGGTGTACCATCCAAATATCGATTTGGAGGGGAACGTGTGCTTGAATATCCTTCGTGAGGACTGGAAGCCCGTCCTTACGATTAATTCCATTATTTACGGACTTCAATATCTCTTTCTGGTAAGTTAATTAATACGATCAATTTTTGAAAAGATTAATCAATATTTCAAAATTTTTAGGAACCAAACCCTGAGGATCCTCTAAATAAGGAAGCCGCAGATGTGTTGCAGACTAATCGACGTCTTTTCGAAACTAACGTGACAAAAGTATGTGTATTATTTTAATAGGTTTTACCAATTATAAATAAATTACAATTTGTCATTCTTTTCAGGCAATGCGCGGAGGATATGTAGGAAATATCTACTTTGATCGATGTTTGAAGTGATCCATCTAGATGACTAGAACACCGGAAGTAATATCGTACATTAAATTAACACCTCAAAGCCCCCGGATTTAACATTTAAAATAATTATAAAACACCAGACCCTCGTAATATTATTAGTGAAATTGAATAATAATGATCAATCATAAAATCTCCTTTTTTCAAGAATTCTGTAGAAGATCCCACCATTGCCTCCCCCCGGGCCCTTTGTTTAATTTATCCTTATTCTTAATGTTCACCCCTTAAAATCGCAGTAAGGCGTAAGCGCTTTAAGAAGCTTTTTTACTGGTTACAATATACTTTAAATTATCCGACTAATTTTGAATACTGAATACTAGAGTAGAAATATACGTCCCTATAAAAGTCATCAATATAAAAATAGAATTAAATGATAGGATTAGGAAATGTAGAATGTATATTGATTAATATTAAATAATATTAGGATAAACTAGGTAGGTACTCTTTGTAATTTAACAATATTCGTGCAGCACAAAAATGTTGAGTTAAAAACTTTTTGGCTCAACATCTTGGCCTTGATTTTCAATAGCGTTAATTTAATAGGTTAATCCCTTTATTAAATGACAATGTGATATCACTTAAGAGCAGGCTCCGAGTAGCTCCGTGTTTTGTTAAACTTTATTATTTGTATCTAATTAACTAGTAATTAGTAAATTACTTAATAATTATAATAAACTTAACCTCTCAAATTTCTACAAAGTATAATATATTAACTTTATACCTACTTAGGATTATCTTAGGAGTAGTGAATAATTGGATTAGTAGTATTACTGACGAATATATCTTAGGTCACGTACTATAAAGGGTATCATAATACCGATTACCGATTATGATTGATAATATTATTTATTATCTAATGTTTTAAGCGCTATGAAAAATATAATTTAAAAGGAATGTCAATGAGAGGAGACTAATTTAGACGTATTTTTTAATTTCTAATGAAAAAATAATTCTAATAAATAAATAATATTAATGATAAATAATTATCTAAATCACGGAATAGGATCGATCGAACTAGGACTAGTAAAAAACTGTTTGAATAAGGAACCATAATATTATAAGTTTGTGACGGAGTATAATGGTGTATTGAATAAATAATTTACATTTTTAAAAAAGAACTACTATCGTACTAGCGTACTTGAATTGAAGCAATCAAATTTCTTTTAAATGTGTATTTTTTATCCTAATCGTAAGAAAAAAAATTAATAGGATCATGGATAGATTAGGATTCCTAATAAACTGCATTCATGCAGTTGTACGGATACATATTTATCGACACTCTACTAGTAGGAATATATCAAGCATATTCTGTGTAAAACGTTCAAAATGAAATAAAAGAAGGCAAAATTCTTTTTATATATTTTGATTTATTCTTTAGGTATAATATGCATTTATTTATAACTAATAGTAAATATTGTATTTATATAATTTATCTATCGTAGGTAGTTATAATATGTTTATAATAAATATCTTTCTTAATATTAATATATTACAAAGTAGAGTTGTCTAGTTTGCTAAATCTTAAAGAATTATCGATTAAGCCGTAAATAATACACTATAGTATATAACTAACATTAGTGTAACACATAAAAAGTCAAAAACGCTAATTACAAATCAGATTCGACATCCAAAAGGACTTTTGAAAATCTAGAATTATTTTAATTGATAAAGTTTAGTAAGTGTCGCTCGAGAGGAATACCGTTTTACGCCTTAACCTATGTACCTATAATATACGTAGTAGTAGTACCTACATTTTATTCGAATCATAAATTTACTAGTACTAGTAGTATTCAAGTGCAATAATCTAAAAGCCTAAAAAAGACCAAGGAATGAAGAGCATAATAATATAATGATGAATATGATTATATAATATTAGAATTTGTAATTACACTAGTACATAATTTCCTATGCATTAGTTTACAATAGTATTTCATTAATAATTTGTAGGTTTGAAAATAAAAGGTCAATAAAAATAGTGCACTATCATACGGTGATAAATTAGAATGAGCATATTATATTGAATCAGAGACCTAATTCAAAATTTTCATACTTTTATATCAAACACACGCTAAAAGATATCATGCAAATTTACATCAATACAAGAATATTTGTAAACAAGAGATTTGTAGTTTTCATAATTCATTTTTTGGTCTTTCCCCAATTTCCGTTCATTTGTGGGCCCATTTCTTTCTGCTATTCAATAAAACCTACGCTTTTTACTTTGAACTATTAAGATATCGTTGTAGTACCTAGTACCTTCCCAGTAATTTCAATCATGTAATCAATTCTAATTTTTAATTGGGATTTTGAAGAAAAAAAGAGGAAAGGACGCGGATACATATTCTAATTTTAATACGATATATTCGTATAAGTTGTACTTTTCTCGTTAATTCAGTTCTTCCAAATCCAACCAATTATACAATATTTATGGACCTTGTATATTTTTGTGCTTTTTCGAGTAAAAACTTAACAAATTTCAAATAATAATTTGAGAAAAATACAATAGATATATCAATTTGTCGGAATTTGTCCAATTTCAACTCGCTCAAATTTTCAATCTAAAGTATGTTTAATAAAATATATTCCCAGTCCCCAATTTAAACTGGACGTTTTTAGGTATTGTAAGTCTAATCAAAAGAACGAGTGGGAAGTGCATTGGGGAAATGGTTGATCATTTGATACCAATTAGCATTCTTTAATGATTAATCATTGACAATTGTCAATGCTTATTTTTCAACTGGAAATTGAATCAAAGAAGAATTTTAATGAGTTCCAGGGAAGAAGGGAGAGGATTCCCACCACGAGCACACTAATTGAGACTTTGAGTACTATCTCTCTATATTATGTATGTATATACTACTACATAGTACATACTATATAAAGCAAGGGGAATATGTCGAAATTTAGACAAAATTTTGTATTATAATTGGTAAATTCCACTACATATTACCTACATACATACATATATGTATATGCTAGTAGTACATCAAATCTAAATCCTAGCTAACTAGACTCAAATAGAGGAAATCGCTGAATACCTACCTACTATAGATAGTATTTATTTCTGATAGGAAATTTATATTACCTACATATGTATTGTATATGCTTTTTGGTAATTATCATAGAATTGTATATACTTGTGTTTGCTCATGCTTTAAACTTTTAAAGGTAGTATTGTTTAGATTCAATATATCCAATCTTATTTATAGTATAATGTGAGTTTAGTGTGTGCATATCTGATTCTGATTATGTATACGTATATTATATTACAATAATATCGTATTATAGATAACTGTGCCTTACCAAGTCTTATCGTTAGTCAGTAATTAAATAGATTGTTTCCAAGAAAGGTACCTCATGTTTCGTCTCTCCTCAGTTTTAAATTACAAATATAACTATGCAGCCTATAGGTATGTAATACGTATGTATCAAAGGGAAATTGAGGACACCAAAGATTGCAAAAGTTCAAAGTTCAGGAAAGGAAATCAATGCAAAAACTGAATGCGTACAAATCAATTTAAAGTTTAAATTTTAAACACAAGTTATTTCTTATTATAGGGAGTAAGCTTAAAAGAGTAGGTATATGCATGTACTATTGTATTGTAGTATTACTAGTCTACTAGACAAAGAATGCCAATTCAATATGAAATATGAATTCTAGTAAGAAATATGAATTCCTATTAGAAATTTTGCAAACATCATCATCAACTTATGCATTCTTTGATATTTGCTAAACAAATTACCGCAATATCTCAAAAAAACAAAATCATAAATTCCTGCTTAAAAAGCCAAAGTCTACTATTTGGTATAATACCTCTGATTATGCAATTAATTCCTCTAATAAGTATTATTTCTTTTTTGTTATACAGATTATATCACTTATCAGATCCCTACATGAACAAAACAATATATGTATATAGTACCTACTACTATGTCCTAATAATAATTTACACTTAATTGCCTTATACAATATAAACTACTTTTATATTTAATTAGGTTTTAATTTTCTTATCTTAGAGCCTACCTCTCTAATGTACTAATACAATACTTGCTATCCGTACATAATTTTTATAGCGTGCTTATATGCAAAAAAAAATTAATCAATTGAAGCAAATAGGTTTATCAAATTGTATTATACTTGAGGGCCCAAGGGGGCACTTTACACTTTACCTACGATACATACGATACTTTGTAATGAAAATATTTCCTCACTCGATCTAAAAATACAGTACATTCAAAAAGAATTTCACCCTTCTCAATTCGCGATTGGACCAAAGATTTAAAATAAATGAAAAATCAGCCTTCTTTTAATTGCACTCTGCTCACATTATCATTCAGCAATATAGATTTGCGTATTAAAAAGATATATACTCTCTCATCGATTACCTATATAGTTCTATGTCTGTTTAATATATGTATTAGTATGTATACGAGTACTACACAGCTATATATGTAGTAGTACCTAGTAATAGTAAGTCTAGTTGAAGACAGTAGGACTTAAAATATTTGGTGATTTGTTATCTGTCTATTTTTTGGTTTGGTTGAGAAACTTTTTCAATTTAACACTGTTTTTTTACTCGGTATAATTAATCATAGGAAATTTTTGGGCTTGTAAATTGATTTTGAAATCACCGGCGAATATACTCGATCTAAAGCGTCATTTACTCTAATGTACGATCGTATCTATTGTAATAGAATAATTCTAGTATAATAGTAGTATTTGTCAGTCTTACGAAACTTAATGTGTTTAGGTATGCAAGTGTTATGTTGAATTGAACTGACGCGATTAATTAGAATATAGATAATATAGTATCTGTAATAGTATATATGTATATCTGCTATTTACAATAATATGAATTTCATATGTACATTAACACACTCTATATTCATGCTTAAATGTAAACTAATAAAGTTAGCCTATTCAATTAATTAGATAATTAATATATACTACGATATATATAGTAATTCCTAAGTCTCTTCTTAATTACTATTCTTGGGTTAATAAGTTTGGTATAAGTTAATAAATATCTCTACTTTCTCAACTCTCTAATGATACTATGCACAATTTTTGGGCTTTTTTAAATGTGAAAATTAGCGTTTCTTTTTAACTAAGTTCAGTCTTGTGTGTGTTTACTCACTTGTCAATTTAGACGATCTAGAGCCAGAAAAAAGTACTCTTAATTCTGGACTTGCTCTCTTCTTCTTTAACAAAGCTATCTCCCACCACTGCCTGCTCTTCTTAATTACGTTTGTGTGCAAGCTGATGCTTTTTTATTTTACTTTTCATTAAATTTTTAAAAAGTCCGGTGAATTTTTTTGTTTGATTCAAAACAAGTTGAGCATAAAACTCATACTCGTACATTTCTTTCTATGAAAAAGTTTTGATTAAATACGAAAATACTATATTCAAAATTACCAAATCCAATTCCATTTTTTAAAAATAATATTTCAAATAAAGTCCAAATTATTTATCTATCGTAGTATTGTGCATATCGTGCATATAATTTTAATATGGATTCTTCAAACTTTAGACCACATTAACTACTTGTATTTAATTGGAAAATCAAAAGGTCTGACTCTTTTTGATCGCAGACTCGAATTTCCTGAGAAAAATGACACATGCTGCATGTGCACAAAAGTATTGTACATGTGAGCGTATTTTTCATCGAGAGAACGCAATAGTTGTAATCAGCCATTATTGAGAAATTGGGTCGTGTGGATGTTACCTTTGTGGTTTACGAGTGATTGTCGGGCTTTAACATGGCTCTTGATTACGTTCCCTGTCTAAAGAGAGATAGCTTTGAAAGACCGCATCCTAAATCCACATACACTCCCATTTTGATGGGATTCTTCATGTACCTAATTATATTTATACACATACTACTATTAGTAAATCAGTAATTCTAACTAAAGTTTAATAGGTAGGTAAGTAGAGGATTTAGCCGTTGTTATTGTGCTGGTCAAAGATGATGGTGGTGGTGGTGGTTTGAGGCCATTTGTTCCCCATATGAGAGTGTGGGGAGTGAGAATGATGAAGGGGGGACGAGTATGGGCTCAACATATTCCCTGGAACCATGGACCTTTTGGCACTCGATGACACAATGTCAATGTCATCCACATCCCCAAGCGTGCGCTTCTTGAGCCGGGGATGTGAGGTATGATGAGACTCCTGGACGAGGAACGAGGTGTGGTCAGTTGGGCTTGTACTTGAAAGGAGGAGGTTTGGGCTGAGTTGTTGCCCACTCTGCTGAGAGTGATGGAACTCTGTTACTTGGTCAATGAGAGAAGAATGGAGTTCATCGACAATCCCTTGCATTAGACAAACATTGGGAGGATTGATATACCCGGTGGTAGAGGAAGAGGAAGAATCTGCAGCTCCACTCCCAACCCCAATTCGCAGAGAATTTCCATTCATATGTCCTGGTATCTTGATAATCTCAGTGTCACCACCTCCCGTTAGGTCATCCCCACCACCGCCGCTCGGGACAGGGCTTAATAAATTGACTGAAAGTGAATGCTGTTGAAAGGAGGAGCGAGGATTGGGAGAATTTGCAATCGTGGATGATGAAGCAGAAGCGAACTCTTTTCGTCCCTCTGGCTTGGCCAAATATGACGTGGCAGTTCCCACTGCTTCTGTACAACTACTCATTATTGAGGTAATGGTTGAGGATTCACCCCCGAGAGAGGAGCGAGACCCGTGCGTAATTGCATTTGTAGGGCTCTGAGGTAGGATTTGAGCAGAGATTGAATTCTTTGTACTAGGAGTGGTCGTATACTTGTTGGAAGGTGATGAAGGGGGTAATTCGTTCCCTTTCTTTCTCCAACTCCTTTTCCCCCTCCTCAGGCCTATAGTGGAATTAGTATATAGTTAAGTATGTTTAACTTTAAAGTTTAAAGTGTACTTTGTAAAATACTAGGTAGTACTACCTAGATACTTACGTTAGCAATGTATTTATGCAAACAAAAGTCTCCACTTTTTGGGTCGCTTTATTAAACTCAAGAAAGCCTCGCGTTCGGAGATGAATCAAAGTCCCTGTTTTCGAGCGAAGTCGCAAAACTGTAAATCCCTGCCCTTCCACACTGCTAAACACTGTAAGGAGAGACAAGCGAAACACATTTTTTAGATGAGACTATATATATTTTTGAAATGTACTCTATTATCTTACTCTGTTTGTTTGCAACCGTAGCCCACGGCAGGTCCTCGGGATGGATAAAATTAAAAGCCGAAAGGCCAACAACTTCTTCAGTCAAATATCCAGCTTAAAATTAATAAAAATTAGGATTTTATAAAAAGATTTTCATCTGATTTGTAATTATTTTAGCACTTTGGAGCAAGAAAACATTTAAAAGTCACAATTAAAATAACAACGCTGAAGTGTTATGTCCGTGCAACTGTAATAGATTTTTAATTAGTTGCAACTCACCAACAAAGGAAATGCGGTGATCTGAATATACGATCCGTCCATCTGGAAGATGCCTCGTCACATACTCATCTTGTACAGCCTCCATTAGGGAGAGTTCCGTTATCCCCTTATTTCGATAAGGTCTTGCCACACACACGAGCAGGTGTTCGTCACAAGTTGTCGATGAGATATCTATGCGAAAAATCAAGAGTATTTATTAAAATATCACAATTGGAGAAATATTTTAAATACAACGACCCCTAACCTTTCTTTTTGGATTTTGGAGGATCTTTTTTGTGTGTAGGCGGGCGGAGCATTCCTATTAAATGAACAGTGACATGCCGAGCAGGGTCTCCACGTGCCATTGACCTTTCTGCAAGTCGTACATAAAAGGATCTCCTCTCACCAGAAGCTAAACCGCTTAGAGTATCTTCCGGTCGACCACTAAAGAAGGATGGAGATCGAGGAACAAAGTCAGCACTTGAGCTATCCGTGGCCTCATCTGTTTTCAATAAAATCCCCACAATAAAAAAAATCTATCATTCAAAAATACAAAATAATATACCTTTTTGTTCAGAAAAACTGCTGGACGGCTGTAAATGATGTCTGAGGACTTCAGTGTCACTTGAATGACATATCGTATACAAAGATTGACCCATTAAATCTAACTGAGAGTGACCCAAAAGCTTTTCGACACTATCAGAGACATAAACAATCTTCCCCGATGAGCTGATGATTAGCATAAAACCCTCGAGTGCCTCCAGAAGGGTATTTGAGAGATGACTTTCCATTCCTTCTGGGGCTATTTTAACCTTGTTATCCGGAAGGGTCGGAGTTCGGTTTTGCTTTAAACCTGTATATCAAAAAAAATATATTAAAATCCATTTTTTTGAAGTGTGCAAAAACAAATTTTATATAAACTATAAAGTAAGAGAATTTTCATAAACTACCTACAATATATTGCATTATCATATATAGAGGAAGCGGGGAAAATAATGGGGACAAAGGAGTCATATTCAAGGACCCAGGGGGGAGTTAAGAGGGGTAGGAAAAGTGTGGGATTCAGAGAATGTCTGCTTACTAAGATGAATCCGGAGGAAGTTTGCAGAAAGCCGGAGCACTGATGTTTTATCCATTCTTTTTGTGGCCATGGCGACGATCGGGACTAAAGATGAGAGCTCAGAGATGTACATGTTGAGCTTATCTCTCCTCATTTTTTCCG